>JAYMGJ010000474.1:0-109048 GCA_037178675.1 Scleroderma bovista
ACGCATGTGAAATGAGGACTTACACGTCGTAGCTCGTCATAATGCCAACTTGTGGTTGATTACGGACTTAGTCACCCTGGAAGCGTCCATGACGCATGGGCATTTCAGGGCACTCACATCGCATCGAATGCAGAAAGGCTAACACGATCATTGGATTTGAGCGGACAGTACGTACCCGATGGAATCATGGTGCACTGTTCCGTTTAAAAAAACTAAGGGTGGGCGATTATCTCGAGATCAGAATGTGTATAGTAACAAATATCTGTACTTACTTCATCCCAGTATCCATGCTGATAGCGCTGAAAGATCCACGTACGTGTTGAGAACGCATTTGCCGCCTTGAAGGGCCGATTTCAAAGCCTCCGTGAGCTGCGCTTGAAGTTGCGGAATGACAAAGATGTCAAGGTGGCGGTATATTGAGTAATGTAAATGTATTGCATCATCTTGCACAACATGATCATCCGTTTCGAGGGCGTCAAGCCCCCAAGTGAGTGGGCAATGGATGAAGGAAAGAGCCAGGAGGACGGCGACACGGTCGTAATTGCAGAACCTGTGAGAACGCCAGGTCAGCAATTTCGGATGAAGCTGTTAGGCAAACTGTTCCAATTTCTTGGACGTGAGCATGCCCCCTGTTTGCGATTCGTTGTGGTCTGTGGTACCCAGACTGTAATATGCAATTTTGATGTACCAACAGTCCTGTCATCGGCTCAAGAAGCGACCATATCATTCATCCGGTCGACAGCGCCGATCTCAGCGGCCAAAGACTTGGGTCCTTTGGCAAAATATTGTACAGGGGAAGTAGCTCCACAATGTGTGATGTAAACAAGGTGTTTGCCGTCCGCGACGGCGTTATTCTAGTGAAGTTAAACAGAAACTCGTAGTCTCAAATTCAACAACTGACGTTCCAGTCAGGGCTAAAGCGCTGATTAGCATATACACAAGGCACTGTGATCAGAAACATCCTCTCCTAGAAGTACTATTGTTATACAAACACTCAGAGTAAACCCCTGTTTCGATGAAAAGAATCTCGAAACCTGCACTTATCCTACAAACCTGAGGCCAAGTCCTAACTCGATTCTCTTTTGATGTCTTTGTCAAGCTACCTCAGCATTGTCTCGCATATGTACCCGATGACTGAGCTCCTGAGCCTTCGTCCATTCTCCCCAATTTGGTTTCTGTGGTCCTTCTAGCATCGGCATGCCTCCCGAGTATGTCTAGTGCATGTACTGAAGAGCTTCTATCCATGAGGTCCCGAGTGATTTCGACCTGCAAGACAATTGTTCAGCACAACTAACTGTCACATTGGATGGAACTTACTATATCCGAAAGGAGTCTGTCCACGAGCTACCAAAGATTGGTAAGTGTACATAGAAAGATCAAGGTGATAACCTACAGGTTCCAACACGTGTTCCTTAACCACGACCCGCAAAATTTGAACATTAGCCAAGGTCGGTGGAAGCTCGTAATTGGGGACGATCCATCCTTTGACTCGTAACAGCGTTTGGATCCACTTCTGCTCGATTTCGGGGTACTTTTTCTGGAAGGCGTCAGAGAACCGGAACGCCACCACGGGAAGACCTTCCACATAGGACTGAAAGAATTCAGGTTCAGCGTGATGGTTCAGACTAAACAAGACATCACCTCTGGATTTTCCTCGTCGATACCAGCGACTGCTTGAGCACTATTTGATATCTCTGGTTTATGTCTGTGGATGTCGCTCAGGACAGTGTACCACCCAGTGTGCTCGAGCGCTCGACTTAAAAGCCGAGCATTCTTAAGGTCTGCCAGCGCTACAGCTCGGTACCCTTCGAAGCCCAGATGAATCAAATTGAAGTACTGGGATATGATGGGGTGTGCCGGACGTGAGAAGTTGAGCGAAAACGAGTACTCCACAGAACCAAGGTAGTGAAGCTCAAAGATGAGGTCTTTGGGCAGGAAAGCTTTTGATCTCCAGACTACCCAACCAATGCCAACATATGCCAGACCGAACTTGTGACCAGATGCGTTAATGGAGACTACTCGCGGGAGTTTGAAATCCCACACGAGCTTAGGATGAGCAAATGGGGCGACAAAGCCCCCAGAGGCGGCATCGACTATACCATAAAGATTAAGACTACGGCTGGGCTATTCGAAAGAGCCGAATACGAACCGTGAATCGGTACATAATGGCCAGTATTCTTCTCATACTCGTCCAACAAGTCAGACATTTCTTTCACTGGTTCGTAATGACCAGTATAGGTGCTTCCGAGAATGACATAGATCCCAATCGTGTTTTCGTCGACGTACTCCATGGCCTTCTTGATATCGAGCCTGTACTTGCTTTCAACGGTGACCGGGACAAGTCGGCACTCGACTTCGAAGTAACGAGCGAACTTCTCGAGCGCAACTTGGGCATTTGCACCCATGACAATATTGGGCCCGGGCTCGTGGATTGATTTTCCAGCAGCCTTGCGACGATCCTGCCAGAGACGCTTCATCGCAAGACCTCCGAGTTGGATGGCCTCGGAAGAACCTGTCGTCGCTGTTCCGATAGCTTGGTCTGCGGATGGAGCATGCCAAAGGTTGGCGAGAATGGAAACGCAACGCGTGTGAATGATTTCTGCAGACCTATTTACGGACTAGACAGAACACGCGGTAGGTACACTTACGGGTCATAGGATATTCATCCTGGTCGACGAGGTTCTTGGATAAGTTCTCCATCATCAGCTTGTTTGCAGGCTCAGGCATCCATGTATTAATAAAAGACGCAAGACTAGTGATTGATCAGCATTCAAACGTTTCGAAGACGGTATGACGAATTGACTTAAGGCCAGGAGAACCATCAAGGTTCAATTCATTGTGGATGAGTTCGTAAGCTGAATCGGCACTTATCCCTTTCGAGGGGATGTGGAATTTGGGGATTGGCGACGTCCCATATCGCGCGCTACAGGGATGATGGATTGTGTTAGGATCGATTCCCGTGTGATGATGATGGTGCGATTTGTCCTGGATGACGATCTGTGTTGGAACATGATAATAGGGCCAACAAGGTACTGACCTTGGACTCGCGAATGATGGTTTCAGGATTGACGTGCTGTATGCGGCGGAATCAGAAGACGGGAAGACGGCTGATGGCCTGAGTTCGTTTACCTTTGAGAGCATGGTGATCTGGGGGTGGAGTGAATGGGGAGAGATACCCAAGGGTTAACGGCTTAAGTAGGTTGCAAGGTACGGGGTAGTCTGGTCACGGAGCAGTTGCCCTGATACGCCGTGTGCATGGATGGAATTCTAGATCAGAACATAAGTTAACCTATATTTACACTGTGGTGCAGATACGGTTGCAATGTCGGATGAGCTGGTCCAGCCAAACAGTAGTGCTTCGAAAGCTAGCCCTATGGTGTGAAGTTAAATAAACAGGATTTTTACCTCGGTAGATTCACGACTTCCGTTCTTCCATGCACGTAGTTGGGACCTCTAGACTCGGCGAGCGCTGATTAGTATCCAAGGCACTTTTATCAGGAAGATACTCCGGGTTCCCTTCAGAGAACAAGTTGAACCAAACAAACCAAGCTTGCCTTTGCTCGCTCAGGGGCCCAGACTGCACAACCAATAATGGATTCTCCGTAGGTCAAATTCTTCGACCATGGACGGGTAAACTGATATGCTCTCCAGCTCATACCTGACCCGATGTGTGAGCACTCTCCTGCATCCAACGCCAACTTCATTGTCTTTCACCATCGACGACAAAAACAAGTCGTATAGACATCAGTATTCAAACTTGTACTTCACCAGGCTTGCAATGCTCAGACGACCCGTTATGGAGCGTGCTGCCGCGATGTGGAAAAATATTTCAGGTAGGCGGCATTGTTGTATAACGATGCATAGATTCTGAGATCCCTGTAGTCAACGCAGTTCATGTTCCACGAGTCCTTGATGTTGTCAAGTCAAAGTCATGCTGGATTCTCGGTACGGTATACATAGAGATGCCACTCAAGCCTAACGTGCTCGAGGATCTTGGTCGCGATGTATGTTCTCCCACCAGCGTGCTCCGCACCACTTAATTCCCCCCGAGTATTCCATACCACCACCACCGCCCCGTGAAAAATTCTACTCCGACGAAGACAGTGTAATGCTAGAAGACGAGTCTGGTCGCATTAAACTCGTGGGAGGGCTGCTCACATCAACGTGCCTAGTAACAGGTGTTATCATCGCCGTACTCGGCATGGAGACAGCGGCTGGCGATTTCGAAGTTGTCGACATTTGTTACCCTGATCTGGCACCATTCACGGAAATGAACGTTTTGAGTGACAAAACCATGGATCTGGATGACAAGTGAGTATCTCGCATCTAGCGTAGATTCTAGATAATGTTTGCCATTTAGCTCCTTACCACGCGACGAATATTTGGCTATAGTATCAGGGCTCTCGATCGGTGGGACCCCATCAGCCGATGCTCATATGCAAATGGTTGTAGAGTACCTGTCCGGAGAAACGGGCGGACCCGATGACCAAATGCTTGCATCGCAGATCACGCGTTTAATTATTGCAGGAAATTCTCTGTGCCAGGTGTATGGAGATGATGATGAAGACGAGGAGAATAGACCGGCAAGTCATCCATTTGAGTAAGTATTGGGTACCTGACATTTCGCAAACAGCGCAAGGGCAATTCCGCCGCACAACCAAGCTTCTCGACGAACCCCAGTGTTGTACTGTCCGCACTTCTCCATGATTTGGCATCTACCTTACCTGTCCACATTCTACCGGGAGCAAACGACCCAGCAGGAGTGATTCTTCCTCAGCAACCCTTCCCTCGGGCCATGTTCGGAAAAGCGGCAGGATTCGAGACCTTTCGATGCGAAACCAACCCCGTCTGGCTGCGCATTGAATGCGGCGGCGAGTCGCAGCACGTAACGGCAAACGGAGCAAGTTCCTCAACGTCAACAAGTAATGGGACCCCATTAATTCGCACCGTATTGGCAACTGCAGGACAGCCTGTCCTTGATATGTATCAATATCTCCCCACCCCGCCTTCTACGCATCTCTCGATTGCTTGCTCGACTCTGAAGTGGCGCCATGTGGCGCCTACTGCGCCAGATACCTTGTGGTGCCATCCTTTTCGTGAAAAAGACCCATTCGTTCTTCAGGAGACTCCAGACCTCTACATTGTTGGCGGTATGCCCGAGTTTGGTACCGAACTGGTTGGCACACAAACCAGGAAGTGCCGAGTTGTCCTGGTACCAAGCTTTTCAGAAACTGGATGTTTGGTGCTTGTCAACCTACGAACTTTAGCAGTACGCTGCGTCAAATTTGCCGTTGCTGGTATGGTAATAGGTGAAACGGAAACATTGGGAGATCACGGCAGCTCTGCACAAAAGCATTCCGTGGACGAGTAAATGGTCCATACTGCTGGTCTAGTAATTTACCATAGCACTGAAAAGTCTAATATCCCTCAGAAAACATAGTTAGTCCACTGTGACTCCTCGTCCTCTCAGGTCATTTTTTGCTTCATTGATCTCCTGCGAGCACACAGCACATTAGCAGAATGACCATGCACAGATAGTAACCTCCAGACCTTGAGTAGCTCATGATATGCCTCCGGGCAGTCTCTGAATGTGAAAAGGCCCCAGCCTAGGCTCCAAAGTGAGTAAGAGCCGAAAGAAACGAGAAGCCACCACGGGATCTAACGTGAGTGAGTACAGTTGGTCTACAGAGGGTGACAGTGGGATGCATACAATCGGCAGAATTTGTTCAGCGATATTGGCATCAATTAGGGGAATAGGGACAATCGCGAGGAGCGCGAGGAAGTACAGAATGACGAACCCAGAGGCGTATGCGGCAAGCCGGTGTGCACGAGTCATAGTTCTCGGTTAAGGTAGTAGACAAGACCTGAAATCCAATCAAGACAACAAGATTTGAGGGTCGCCTGCTGCGTCGGGTATGTTCAACTGTGCACTGCGACTCGGGGTGGGCTGCGTTGACTCCTGTGTTACGTAACCTAACAGGCATCCAGTCCGTCACTCGAAATTTCAATCATATTAGTTCCAGTACCACCACCAATCTTACGATGAACATACTCGTAGGTTTTCTTAGCTAGCATTCATCGCCTACTGACACTACCAGGAAACATTGTTTGGTAGGACCGTTACGCCTGCTGAACGGCTGCGTCAGCATCAGCGCGCCCTTGCAAAGGCGCAGCGGGAGCTCGACCGCGAACGAGGGAAGCTGGAACAGAGCGAAAAGAAATTGGTTGCAGACATCAAGAAGAGCGCGAAGTCGGGCCAAATGGTGCGTGCGCAATGCTTTCCATAGCTGCCACTATCAAATGGTTTTTGGTAGAATGCATGCAAAGTGATGGCCAAGGACCTCGTCCGTACTAGGCGCTACACTCAGAAATTCTATCAAATGCGGACACAGTTGCAAGCTGTCGGTTTGCGGATACAGACTCTCAGAAGTAACCAGCAAATGGCAGAGGCAATGCGTGGTGCAACTCGGGTGAGCTCAGTTTCTGTCGAGTCAGAAGTGTATCGAACAGCTGGGTCGTAGGCTATGGCGTCCATGAACCGCGGTCTCAATTTACCTGCAATCCAAAAAATCATGAATGACTTTGAGAAAGAGAGCTCGATGATGGACATGAAAGAGGAAATGATGTCGGATGCGGTGGACGATGTCATGGATGAAGACATCGACGACGAAGAGGAAGAAGGTGACCGGATTTTGAAGCAGGTTCTCGACGAGATAGGGGTGGATCTCTCTCAACAGGTAAGCATCCCCATCATTCATGCATCTACTGTTGATGTAAATGGTTGCAGCTCACCGAAGCCCCCACTGGATTGGGTGCAATTTCTTCGCCAATGGCTGAAGGTCGGCGAGCAATTGCCATCGGAGAGCCTGCTGGCCCATCACAAAGTGATGAACGACCTGTTGCGGATGCAGGGTCATCCGATGAAGATGCTCTCCAAGCTCGTTTGGATGCGTTGCGGCGAGGGTGATCTTATGCTCTTTGCAATAATATATTCCACGTCTTACTGGTAGCGGTACACGGTGACATCCCTCAGACCTTCAGCTCCACGATGCTTTTAGCTTCCTGAATACTCAGCCTCCAGGAGATACCTGATCCGTTGTAGAACGCTTCTACATCTTCGTCCTAGATATCGCCAAATCAGGCACGTCTGGACAACACTTTGTCTACGTGAACTCACGTTATCCAAGTTCAAAAGCGATGATATCTGCTGTAGACGTATGAACTTTTCTCGAATATCACCAAATGTCGTTTGGGACGACAAGTATGCCATTATGGATCGCAGATCTCGGTCAAAGCGTATTGCACCCAACTTGCAAGGTCATCTAAACAATCAAGGGAAGGCATAAGCCAACTTACCTCGGAAAAATGCAAAGTCAAAATGTGTTTTTCCCAGGGACGAAGTATATTGTCCAGCGCTAAGCCAAACAGCATACGATAGTTGCTCTCGGTGAATGTGTCCTGGCGATAATTAGTGTACGGGAACGAATTTACAGAATGAACCGACCTTGTAACCATCCGCCAACCCTTCCCAGAGCTTGATGAAACGCTTTCTGACAATGTCTTGATATTCTGCATTTGCATACGCGTCTTCGTCCATAATATATGAAACGTCTTTGTAGACGTCGGAGATAACCATGCGCAGTCTTGGGCGCATCAGTTGATTGAATAGCTGTTCAATACCAGACTACGGCTTTGTTAGCCAAGACGTCTCAAAACCGCAGGAAGACCCAACTTTGAGTATTGCTCCGAACTTTGTGGTTGCACCGGACAGGTTCATTATTGCAGACCTAATTGCCTGTTGTTCTCCGTCCAGGTATAATTGTGCACCTGGCGGCTGGCCTGAAAGATCTTTGGTGAGCCTATCCATGTGAGACGATGAAACATCGAGATCGTTCAATAAAATCTTTCATCACTAGTCAGACGAGATAGATGCGACGAAGAAATGGCCTTACAACGAAGGTTGAGCGACTCTCACGCTCCGACTTCTCGGAGCGGCCAGGGGCACCGCCGGCATGTCGGTATACGTCGTCTAGCTTCCTCTTTATCCCTCCTGTGTAATCACGCTCCATCACATCCTTGAGAATGCTAGTGGTACGTTCGACGGCCGTGATAGAACCAGTTGAAAGTAAGCGTGTGTATACAGTCTTGAGTATGTAAAAGACGTCATCGGGAGTAGTAGTGGTAGGGTGTGATTGTGAAAGGTCATAAGTAGAGAGACGGTGGGCCTGGTGACGTTGTTAGGAGATGGATATCGATATAACCGGATGCTTACTTTATCTATAATAGTGCGGGTGTACCATATTTCGAGGGGAATATAACAAGAGGAAAGCAAGTCGTCGAAGTGTTTCTGAGAAGCAGTTGTGGACAGCAGCCGGACTTGCTCTAGCGGGGGCGACGAGTCGGGATTAAGCTGGGAGGACTCCGGTGGATCTCCATTCACTTGGGAAAGTGTAGAAAGATCTTCGAGGGGCTCCTTGTCCTGTAAAGCATATTAAAGGAGCATCCTTCATGGTTTGAATACAATCAGACCTGAAGTTGTTCGATGAGGAACGTTCGGAACAGATTCCAACGACCGCACATCCCGGCTATCTCAGACAATGTTTTATCAATCTCACGAGGGTCGGGGCCGTCGTCTTCGTTCGCAGCTTGCGGATTCAGCTTGCGAGGGCTATTCAAAGCAAGCGTAGAGCTCGCTATATCTGATAACTGAAGACTAATGAAGTAAGAATTGGGACAAAAAGAAAGCTCTCACCATTCGATCAATGAAGCGCTCCTCTCGCCAGCTGGCGAGTGTACTTTGCACCACGCGATCGCATTCTTCTAATAATCGTTCGATGACGCTATTCATCTTCCCTTTTCCATAATACTTTTCGACCACCGACTGATGTTGGTCCACTATCATAGCCACACTCTCGAAGAGTGCAGTAAGGGCCGTGACATAGTACAGCGGAGACGAAGCTGTATCGATAAGAAACAATCAGGATAAATTTACCAGGGGTTTACACACTTTTTGCGGAGGTAGGCGCCCTCACTCGAACCAGGTCAATAACAAATGATGCGTAAGCTTCCAAACCCTCCACCTCCCAGCCGATGACTGGGAATAATTTGAAGTAACGACTTGTCGCAGCGGCATCACGAGAATGAGAAGCCTGGGCGAACTCCTTTAAGAAAATCGATAGAAGGTTCTCCCTTGCGGTTTGCAGCGTGTGTGCTGGAGGGAAGTGACTTTCAGCAGTTGGCTGTAGGGCTGTGAGCCGAGGGATGAAGTTCTACGAAAGACGCACCACTACAACTCCAGCAAATGAACCAGAAATGACCTCGAGAGGAAGAGACATAGCCCGAGCGCAATGCCTAGTTGCTGATTCCCAGTCCCGGCTTTCAATGCACGCTTGTAGCTGCGCGAGCGAAGACTGAAGCACTATCAGTTCTCTGTTGTAAAACAGTATAGAACAGCCTGCGTACTTTGAGATCCATAACGTGTCCCACCCGCTCTACGGCCTGTGAAACGCGACTCATCTCTTCATCGAGAGACTTGACACGTCCCCCGACGCGTAGCGCTGTTTGCGCAGTGGACGACACCTTGGCCACCAGTCGCGTAGACTCCCTGTGGAGGTCATCGAGCTGGGGTGCAAGTGACTGTAGAAGATGGAGCGACTCTGCTACTGAGTCGCGGTTTGAAACCAATTCAGCGAGGGAACTGGAGAGTTCGGCCTCGTGCGACTGGTAGGATGACAGACATGACAGGATTTCTGCGAGATTCGTGAGTTGTCTTGGATCTCTGCAGGTTTCTTGAGTGGACTCGCGCCGTGCTGTCAAGTCTTCTGGCGAGACTGGCATAGATCGTTCTACTTCTGGAGTGATAGTAGGACAGAAACACAGGCATTCCCAATCCTCTCGCTCGTCCGTCATGGCCTCAGAACATTCGTCTGACATCCTGACAAACGTTGCCCTTCCCAGCACCGAGGCCACGATCACGGTCCGAGTGATCAAGTCCTTCGAGTATCGCACAGAGCGAAATCTGGTCCTACATAAACTCAATCTCCCAGTGACCACGGTCGGCGATCTGAAGAATATAGCAAAGCAAGGTGTATTCAATCCAGCCATGACAATGACATCCGTCTGATGCGTGCCCAACCAGCCATACAGACTGGGCCGCCATGGAAGCCTTACCGCAACGCGGTTCTAGGTTATTCCAAGTACATATGTTCTGCAGTGATCCAGGTCACTGATCGCAGGCTTGCCAGATACCCTGAAGGTATACACCAAGGCGCATGGATCAAAGGTATAGCCCTCTGGTGCACCTGTCTATTCCCCCGACCACGTTAATACGAACAGACCTCAAACCTGATAATCAATCTGGACCATGACGAATGGATCCTTAATGATGATAACAAAACCCTTGCCGAGGTCGGTTTTGGTGAGCGTGGCATTTCCCAGTGCATGCTTCAATGTCTTATTTACTTGCTCCCAGAAAACGAGACTGAAGTCAGCTTCTTCAACGGCGAGGCATATCAGAAGTATAAACTCAACCCAGAGGTGGGCTTCCTGTTGCCAGGCCCAGCTGACATGGCTTAACTCAGACTCACTAGTTCTGCTGGGATGGTCCAAACTGATTATTACAGCTTTTACACAATTATTGTCGATGCCTATTAATGCAATGGATTGTAGCAACAAGTGTGTAAATCTACGTTATCACTGGGATACTACTAGTAGTGCGATAGAAAGTGTCTTCAGCCAGCACGACGGAATCACTGATTCGCGCACTGTACCCGAGGTTCACCGTCGTGATCCTCATCCATCGCATCATCAGTTACGACGCGTGCTGATGAACGTGCGTCTGGCTCGTCGGCGTCAACCTCTTCTAGATGAACATTCCTGGGAAAATGTGGCAAAGGGTTGCGGCGGGGAAGGGCTTTCTCAAGTAAAGGAATACTGGAGGGATCGATGCTGTCGGGGAAGTTGACATTGAATTTCACGTAGAGGTCTCCAGGTTCGTGGTGCCGTTGTGACGGCATACCCTGGCCCCGGATGACCCTAACAGCTTCTAACAACGAAGTTAGTATGAGAGATGGGCCAACAGCGACCAGCCTCACCATTCTTAATAACCTCCCCTGGCACGAACCTGATGATCAGCGCTCGTTCATCGAGATGTTTGATGGCAACTTCGCCACCGCCAAGCGCAGTGAGAAGATCAACGTCAAGTTCAGTGACGAGGTTGTTCTCTTGGCGCTTGAACCGTTCATGGGGCTTCTCGTCAATGACAATGACAACGTCTCCGGACTCTGCGTTCGGGGATTGGTCACTCTCTCCGCGGAAAGTGATGGTTTGACCGCCTCTCATGCCCTTGTCTATGTGCACCTCGAGAATCTTCTTCTCTGGCAAGACCTTCTTACCCTTGCAATTGTTGCATCGATCCTTGGCATTTATGACTTCGCCGGTGCCATTACATTCGTCGCAAGGGGACTGTATTTGCTGAATCATAGGGCCCATTTGGCGAATAGTGAGCTTGACACCACGTCCGTTACATCCGCCACAGGGCCGCGTTGCGCCTTCCTTGCCGCCACGACCACTACATTTTGAACATAGGACGTTGCGAGTAAGTGCAAGCTTGGTGGTTTTTCCACGGTAAAGATCCTCGAGAGATGCCTGGACACGATGTACAAGATCTTTGGTTTTGCGAACTTGGTTTCTTGCGCCGCCGCCGCCGCCGCCAAAGAAACTGCCTCCGCCAAAGATTTGACTAAATAGATCCTGAAAGGGTGTGAGAGGAACTGCAGGTGAACAACTAAAAATTTTGCGACAAACCTGAGCATCCATGCCTCCCATTCCTCCCTGCTCTGAAAGACCAGCTTCGCCACGGGCATCATAGATTCTGCGTTTGTCCGCGTCCGACAATACCTCATACCTGAAGCACAAGTGAGACGGAAGACTGACTGTAAAGGGGGGGAGGGGCATACGCATGTGTGACTTCTTTGAAGAGCTCGGGATCGCCACCTTTATCGGGGTGTAGTCTAAGGGCTCTAATAGCAAGATGTTGAGAATTTAGTCGGGATTTCCATCAAGAATGCCTTACTTCTTCCTGTAGGCCTTTTTGAG
Source organism: Scleroderma bovista (assembly GCA_037178675.1). Classification (NCBI taxonomy): domain Eukaryota; kingdom Fungi; phylum Basidiomycota; class Agaricomycetes; order Boletales; family Sclerodermataceae; genus Scleroderma; species Scleroderma bovista. The sequence continues at coordinate 12,097 of JAYMGJ010000474.1, forward strand.
ATCACTATCGGAGGCGTCGACGGGCACCTCGAGGAGGTCGTAATATTTCCTGGGATTTCCCAATGGGTCGCAGTCGCTCAGTTGGAAGCGGTTCACTCACGTTTCCTTTACCATGATGATGTGGGTAGGGAACAAGGAAAAAGGAATGAGATGGCGATGAAACGAACGACTATTATCGTTTTGAATGCGCAGACAGATGCTGTGGAATGTCTACGAATCTCCTAGAACGTTCTGCATTGCCTCGTCTCTTTTTGGAAACTCTGGGCTACTAACTACAGTGTACACTGATCATTCACTCCCCTTGCTCACATCCGGGTACACATCAAACCGCCTCTGCGTTGTCACCGGAATGCCTGTCCTAGCTTCGTGGAATGTTGTCGGGTCTAAGAGTACTTGAGTAGACACACACAACATACACCATATGCTCCTCACCGATGGATGTGTGTATGATACATTCATCCTCTGCCGCTTCAGCAATTATTTTGCCACTGCCCATGCGTTGGAAGTCTGGAGCGGGGACTGTCACAAAAAGTACTCACAAAGGATCTACGACCATAGAATGTCCCCACTGCCCAACCACTTGTCAAAGGGTCTTCCTATTCTAGTTTATTCAGACTCACCGCTTGGTAGTCTGCACTCAAATCCCGTGCAGGACTGCACATGGAAAAGAAGACTTGATTGTCAATCGCCCTAAAACACATGAATTCGCCACTCATCATTGAGGAATCTGCGGCCTACCGTGCTCGCTGAAGAAGGCTCCAGTGGAGCGGCCCCGTCGTCGTGTTGAAAGCACCAGGATATATGAACATGTGACATCCTAGGTAGAGGTATCAGCCCTTGAACGAGCGGCCTCGCATTGCACCCAAACCTTTCCGTGCAGATATCATAGTTAACTCTGGGAAACGGACATCATAACATATCCCAAGACCAATGCGTGCAAAATCTACATTCCGTCAGTTACCGAAGCAACCGTGGAGAATGAGGGCGCAGATACCTGTGTCGAAGAAGGTGGTAGAAGACCCTCCGGTAAGTGTCTCACTTTCCTGTAGGCAGAGTAATCCAGGTGTTATTCCTCATCGGGCTTAGTGAGTCCTACCTTGAAGGTTATTTTTCCTGGAATATCAACATCGAAGAGGTGGACCTTCCGGTGCATCGCTACTAGCGCACCTGTCACGGCCAGTAAAGCGAGCGTCTATAAGGATAGACCGTACCACGACACCTACCAGTCGGTGAATATACCGTGGATGTATTGTATAACTTTTGGTTGTTTGCGTCTCTTTCCGGGATGGAGCCTTGGGATGGAATTTGACCGGTGCAACTATTGCAATAGCATAGAACCTACCCCCGACCAACCAGACATTGGCCTCTTTTGCAGCTGAAGAAAGCATTTTCACGCTTTCGCTCTCGCTTGTCTGGACATTATAATCTTGTCCTTCGGTGTATCCGATCGTCTCAGCATAGGTGGGGAAGTGGGCAACACCGTAAGGGGAGTTGAAGCATTCCTGGTGAAATGAGTATACAGGAATCAGCTTGGGACGACACACTTACCGGCAAAACGATCATAGATGGCCTCGACCCAGGAGCACCATCTCCTTCCGCGGCTTTCATGATCATCTCACGAGCATGTCTCAAATTGGCCGACTTGTCTGTCCCAACGTCCCCTAGTTGAATCAGTGCCAATCTAAAAGGCTTGAAGGCAGGGGGGGTCGACATTGTATAGCTGCGAAAGAGCTTGGAATGGACTACTCGGAGAGGGCGATTAAGGAACATCGATCTTAGTCGGCTCCCAGGAAGGTCTCGTCATTGGCCCGTAATCTTATCTTCTTCGGCATTGCCGTGGAGGCTTCGTCCAGTGAGCACGGTGCAATGACAGAGAAACCAATGGTTCTAACATTCTTCAGAGATATACCAATGTCCCATTCAGACCTCAGCGTCCTCGCTCTCTACAATCCAGCTTGCGGAGACAACACCGCCAAAGAATTCTTCAAGACTCACGTTTTGCCCCGTCTTGAGCGTAGCAGTTTAATACCCTCAGCCATTGTGGCCACAGAGGGTGTGGGCCATGCAGGGACCGTTGTTGTCGACTTTCTCAAGCAGCATCAGGGAGAAGTTGCCATTGTCCTCTGCTCGGGAGATGGCACACTTCACGAGATAATCAATGCCCTCGCCTTCTCCTATACCAACACCACGCAGCGTGTGATACCTTTCGTTCTCGTCCCATGCGGAACTGCCAATGCACTTTACTCATCCCTCTTCGTGTCCAGCTCAGAACAGGATCCTATCACGAGTCGTCTATCTTCTTTAGAGGCCTTCATCGCTCATTCAAAGCCGAAACCGCTCGCTCTGGCGTGTACGTCGCTTGTCGGGGACACACTACAGCAAAACCCACGCACAGTTATCTCAGTCGTTGTCACCTCTACCGCTCTACATGCCTCGATCCTGAAAGATTCAGAGCTTTTACGGAAAGACATGACCGGCATCGAGCGTTTCAAAGTCGCAGCGCAGCAGAACATCACCCGATGGTACAGGAGCCGTGTGAGACTCTTGCCCATATCATCTACCGGGATTGTTCAGGTGTATGATGCGGACACGGACGACTTCGTTCCTCATCAAGGGTCACTAGATATGTCTGCTTCGTTTGGGTACTTCTTATCGACCGTCAACGTGGATCGCCTAGAACCTGCATTCCGTATTACCCCCTTAATGTCACGTATTCCTCCACAGGATGTATCATTAGACGTCGTCGTCGTCCGACCAGAGCGTGATCCAGCCTTCACCTCGGATACACCTACATCAAGAGAGGCGTTCGCGAGGAAGACAGGTGTTGTCTTTGCTGGAGCGTACCAGAACGGAGGCCACATCCATTTCCGGTACAGACAAGATGGTGACATGGGAGAGTACAACTCTGGACCAGCAGTGGTAGAATATTTCCGATGCGGTGGTTGGGAATGGGTGCCCGTGGGTTCATTTGCTCTTGGTTGATTTACATGATCAAGCTTACATCGTCCTAGGACGAGGCAGATGAGCGGGCGCATCTGGTATGCACTGATGGCGCAGTACTGGAGATTGCCAAAGGAGGCAAGGCGGTATGCAATGCAATTGCAACCATTCCAAATGGTAACGTAGAATGCTTGGTATATACCTAAGAGGATAGTGGCGAGTATTCTTGGGGAGAGAAGGTATATGCGTTCGATGGTTATGTTGTCAGGACAAGAGCTTCGCGATCTCTCCGCATGTCAGCTTATAAACATCGTCTACGGATCCGCTGCTATCGATCTATGCCCAATGCAGAAAGTCAGATAGGGACTGGAACAACCAATGGTGGTCCTACCTCTAAAACTTTACCAAGCTCGGAGTAGCGTTCAATGACTGGCATGCACTGTTCTTTGTGCGTCCCTGAAAGACAGGATTATGAAAGTCCGCGACGATCCATTTTACGCACGGAAGCGTTTCTTGATGCTTTCAATATTATCATCTTCACGACCACTGGTCTTTGCACGTTCCACGAGGCGTTGAAGCATAACCTCTTCCGAGGTCGTGTAGTGGATAGCCAAGGAAGGTATGCACACCTTGCGGAGCGAAGATAAGTGGAAGGAAGGCAGGTTCCCGTGGTGGGGCTATGACATACTGTTTCGTCAAATTTCATCGCCTGATCCATCTTGCGGGGAAAACCGTCAATGAGGAAGCGCCCTCTGCCATCAGTCCAGTTGGCACTGGTTCGCTTCTGGATCTCCGCAGACATGGCGATCTCGAGGAGTTTGACGGTGACCTCCATCGGCACAATGTTACCCTCTCGGATGTATGTTCGAATCAAATCACCATATTGAGACCCTTCTCTGTTCTGTTCCGCACGTAGAAGGTCTCCAGCTTCAGTGACGGTATCAGCGACAGTGTATCAGGTTTTAAGGCATGATGCTCAATCACCGGAAAGGTGGCAGAAGTCGAACTCTTCGGCGATCTTAGCACATTGAGTGCCTTTGCCTATAGTTAGGTCAGCCGGGTGTCGGGAAGCATCTAAGGGCGATCCAACTTGCCAGCACCGGGGCCCCCAAGTACATAGACCACAGTGACCTTCTTGCAGTCAAACTTGGGAGTTTGGGCAGTCACCTCTGTCGACATCTCGCTATGGGTGGAAAGTCGGACGGGTGTATGATCGAGGTCTATTGATTTTGTTTATGTCCATTTGTACATAATAATCGCACTGCACCGATCTGCAAGTAGCATACTTGAACTGTTACACTCGTACCCAACGCTGCATGGATGGATGCTGGCGTGTTCAGGTTGAATCACGGCTCAGATGTGTATGTCGTCCGTTCTTGCTGTAACGAGGACGGTGCAGACCTTCTGGCACTCGGAGGAGAACATTCCGTGGAGGTGTACCAAATAGTGAGCCGTTCCCCGTCCTGCTTTCCCTCCTGTGGTCAAACTTATCGTTCTAGAATACCACATCATTGAAGCGGCTGGCAACGTTCCACATCGGAAACCGGATCACCGCGTTAGCCTGGTCACCTCGCTCCACGTCTCCTAGTCGCAGCGACGACTGGATATTTGAGTCCGTCTCGAAGCCCCTCTCTCGTGGCTGGAGTTGATCGACATTGTTTTAGGATCGCAGCAGCAAGCGCGGACTTCGGTCTGCACCTGTTAACAAAAAAGTCCACTGATGCTGAAAGCATGTTCCCGTTCGGAGGTGGCCTCAGCGGACATCATGGAAAAATCAACGATATATGTTTCTGCGGGGGTCGCAACGAGGACAATGTTCGATACGTCGCCAGTGTGTCAGGTAAGTGGTTTCTTTCTTGTCCAGCTCTGGGGGACTTATGCACCAGGACGTGGATCAAGACGATAAAATGCTTATGGTGTGGGACCTGAATCCAACATTGGATATTTGTTCAGGAGTCCCTTCGCCTGTCCGATCACCGAGGGCAGGCGATTTGTCCTCGACCTCGCCTCATCCCCGTCCTCAGCCCACAGCCTATGCCATCGCGTTTTCTCATGCTCTGACTACGGTCAATTCGCATCCGTCGAGCAGCAAAGAGTTCCTCGTCTCGGACTGCCGAGGCTCGGTGTTCCTTACCGACTGGAGAACCGACCCGGAGCTGACGGAACAAGGCAGCTGGAGACATTCCGTCGTCGTGGAGCTGAATGAGTCCCGCGCCCTTTCGGATTCCTTGACGGCCACGACTTCGCAATGGAGCGGATTTGCCGCCTGGCGTCGCGACAGCGCTGACATGTACGGAGTGTTGGCTTAGTTGCCGCGTTTGTTTTTGGGATGACGTTCCTTTCATTTAGCGTCGGTGTCTCTTATGGCCCGAGATTTTCCATCTGGGATCTGTCGAAACTCCGTGGCGGAAAGCCTTTGCATACGGGAACCAGTTTTCCTGAAGGCGGGCATTCGTTTCGGTTGGTCTCCCCTGTTTTCCAAGACGGGTCAGTTGGTCATGTGTTTTTACTCGCAGGTGGTGTTCTACGAACCCAGACTATTTTGCGATCTCTGCCCATTCAAACACGAGGGGGGCTGTTATTCACGTACATAACGTCGGATATTTGCAGGCACAACCCAGTGTCATCAACGTTGCTTCTAGACCTCACTACATTCGTGACTTCGATTTCGTGGCACTGCATGGACAGCCCGTTCTCGCAGTGGCTTTCGGTCATCAAGTTGCCGTATTTCCCCTCGGAGACGATTGATAGATCAGATGGCTTTGCCAGTACACGTATCCTAAAGTAAGAAATAACATGACCGATACAAGTATCACATTGCATTGCGACAGAACATCTACATAGCATTCGGGTATCTCGGGTGCACCATGCGGCGCGGAGCCGTATTCACCTAATTGCTTGTGAAATCATTTTGTGCCATGGTTTGGGGATAAGGATATTGGGTGTAATGAGCAGTGATGGCGTCCCCATACGGTGCGGTGCGGAATTGATCGGTCGATGCACCTACTATTTGTTCGTTTTCACCAAATCCGAGTTCAAACAGCATGTTCCGATAGTAGTTGAAATCGGCATGGGTGTAGTCGCCGACGTTCATGGTGGGGACGGGTGGAGCTGCTCCTCCGCGACTGGCGACTCCGTTATAGAGAGCAAGAGTCGGAGTATTGGGTTGCTCTCTTGGGAATGCGTCTTGTGAGGTGGGTATTGGATAGTAACATTGAGGCATGGTCCTTATATCATCCGTTAGTGATCCTGTTTGCTGAGCAGTTGGGACAATGGATCCTAATGAACGGAGTCGGCAACGGTCGTGGATTTCAACGAAGGAAGACATACCCTGAAGGACGGGGTCAAGCTGGAGAGTAGGTTGGGATCCTGACCGTGTGCGCAATAGGTGCCACAAGAAACGTGCATGATAGCTAGCAGATGAAGAGGTGGGGGAGAGCTGGGCAGCTGCATTATACGCATCGGCAGTCCGAGATATAGCATCCTGAATCCGATGTGCGGCTCCCTCCGGCAGTTCGGTGTAGGAATTTCGGAGGAGCTGAGGGCAATGAGTTGGATGTTTGATGGTAATGTGCATACCTTACCCTTAACAAGAATATAGCAGAGTACGCCGTCATGACACAGGTCGTTTCTTGACCGTATTGCTTTCCAGGTGAAACGGGGATAAGTAACTGAGTGGGGAAATCAAGCGGAACACACACCAGAATAGAGAGCTCTCTGAAGTCTTTTGACGCGATGTGCAAAACATTCAAGGCGTGGTCGAAACATGTTGACAGTGCCCGCAAATGGCTGCCAGCGCGGATTGTCTGTCGCATACAAACTCAGCATGTCAGATGTAAAAGGGTTGATTGCGCACCTGAGCGAGGTGGTCTTGCACGCCAAAGCTGTTCAAAAAAAGGCTAGTGTAAAGGCGGAAGAAACGGATGAAGGAGAAGTGAAAGGGTTCGCCGTTCGCTGCTGGACGAGTCAATACCAGTAAATGGGTTGAAACGCCATTCCCGACCTTTCTTCAATTCACCTTCCCATTTTGCTGACCACTGCGTAAGTTTGGCATTGGCATTCTTCAGTGCGATGTCGATACCGCATTCAATAAGGCTCCGGTTAGTATGTAGCATGTCTGTTGTCTCTGCCTGTAAGGATACACAGCTTGAGTTTAGTGGAGTAGAATGGAAGGCGACACAGACCGCAATCCGGCGGAGCTGAGTAAAGGACACAGTGACTACATCTTGACAGCGAGTGGAGCTACTGCTGTTGGTGTGCCAAGAATCGGAGTGCCTTATAAAATCATCCTGCTCCGGTGGTTTTTAGACGAGATGGTGTGAACATGAAGCGCCTCACCTCGGGAAGCATCCAGTGGCGACCCGTCTGCATGCTAAGACTTCTGTCGTGAACGAACAAGACAAGATATGTTCGTTCGCGATTTCTGCGTTCCCTCAACTGAAACTCGGTTTCATTCGGGGGCGGTCTCGCAACGAAGCGGTTGAGACCAAGCTCGACTGCCATCCGACAAGCCTTGTGTGTGATGATTTAGTGTACAAAGACGACTGTAATGTGTGACACCCACATAACCAATGTACATCCACGTGCGCTGGAAATGGGTGAGATACGAGTAGAGAGGATTCGGGCTAGGCTCACGTTGTCCTCCTGTTCCCTCCAGTAGGTCATGCATGCAAAGGCTTGGACTACCTCGACTCGTTTCCACGCGTTCGAGAAGGCGCATACAGCGAGATCGTGAGCAAGACGAAGACAATCTTTGTAGAGGTCCGGTTCGAAGAATTTACAGCCAGCCATCATCAAGGCAGTAAAGAGGAAGGGACATCTTGAACGCACGTAGTCAAGGGAGTGCAGTGCGGTATCGAATAGATTGATGAATGGGTTAAGGCGTAGCATGATGAGGTCGAGGAGGATGCGTGCCTTGTCCTCGGTGATGAGACCTGCGGATATTGGATCGTTGTGACCATCAGGGAGTGCGCATGGACGAGACTGGTTGTGTTCATGGTCGCTGCGAGAAGCCTGGGGTAAGGTAGTTGTGTGGTATGGAGACTTGGGCTCTGGGTTGAGTATTGTTCTGAAAAAAGAGTTCTCCTTACGGATCATCTTGGCGGGAAATTTCTCGTCGCTTCGGTCACCATCATCGTCATCGTCGCCATCGGACAGGCGACTGCCTGGATGAGATGCAACGTTTGCAATCCAGGTAGGTAATAAGAAGGACGAACACACCTGATGAGCCGTATTGGTCGTGGGACTGAAGCGCGCCACCGAATGGAGGATCCCCTTGAGGTGAACGCGAGTCAGCAGTAGGGTATACGGGGGATGTTGAAGCTTCGTTCAACTGCTTGAGCTTGGCGGCGTTCAATCCTTTTTCCAAGCGACGAAGCATTTTGGAGGCTTCGGACAACCTGTGGGGGATACGGTGGGACCTCGGAGACAAGAAGAAGGGATAACTGACTTTGAGCCGGGTTTGCGGCCGCGGCGATGTTTTTCGAAAATGCACCTGGAAAGCGTCTGGTGGGGATACCATGACAGGCATCGGCAGACACATACTCTGCGCCGGTCCTCTTACAGCGCTGGCAGGGGTTCTGGCCGTCTTCAGCTCCAACGCATTTCATCTAGGCAGGGTGAGCCGGCATGTGCTTTTCGCTGTGCTGAGCGAAGACGTACCTTGGCGGTGCGACAGACGGTGCACGCCCTTGCATTGCGAACGACGGGTGGCTTTGAGCTGTGCATGGGGATGATTGTATATATACGGGGTGTAAGCGGTGACGATGACGACGTACACGGACGACTGCTCGTCGGCACTCTCTGGCTGGGCTTGCATATCAAGGCACTCTCTGGCTAAGCGGGGGACGGTTATCAACGTCAACAGAGACCCGGCGTCAGTTTATCGACCGGGGAAGATCGGTTAATTAAGTGCTAAAGTGAGCCCGACAGCGGGTCAGAATGCGACGATCAGGTGGCGAGGCGGACAGGAAGAACGCAGGGGGGATGGAAGGCAGACGCGTCCGCTGGAAAGCAGGAAGAGAGGCAGACGTGGCTATCGATGGGGGAGATGGGAGAGATGGGGGAAAGCTGGAGCACTGGGATCTGTTGCAAATAAAGCCGGGCGGCAAAAAGAACCTAGGTTGCCGAGCACGGCAATCAATTGGATGCCCGCCCATTTCCTCATTGGGACACCCTGCCTCCGTGCCTCGCAAAATGAACGGGCACCTCTTGCGGGGACTCGAGCGAGCGAGCTCTGGACACAGACGGACGTGAAACACAGCGGGGAGCGCGCAGTCCGACGAGCAAGGAGGAATGCGTTATCAGAACTCGGTTCTCGAACATCCCAAAGTGGGAAACAGCACCCGGCAACATATTTTGATTCCGCGTGGGTCCACCGTCGAGCCCATCCTCCAAGTGCTGAGACCATCGCGAGCCAGAGTCAAGGCTGTAGCTTTCGTTACGTTGCGGTGCCCATTGTCTATCTGCCTCGTGCCTTGTTTACAGCACCCAAGTCCTGTGGCGGACGAGCGTTCAAGCTGGTGGGGGGGAGGGCTCGCCAGCACGGTTCAGCTCGCTGTACCGACGACGACTGCCGTGTGTGCATGTCGAACTTCGTGACTGTGGATTGGTGGCTTGGACGTTGGCGTAACTGCCTCGTGGACGGGACTGTGGTACCACTCGTCTTGAATCCCACGTCAACGACCCTTATAGTGCTAGTCTGGACTCTCCATCCCGCCCCCATCTTTCTGCCGTCGTCCGTCGCTATCCATGTCTCCATGGCTTATTCTGCAAGTGCGCGACCTCGCTACCGGAACCCCCCCACATAACACTCTCTCGCTCATCTGTGCCGTAGTAGGCGGCACTTCCGCTGGGGTGGTCATTGCTATCGTTGCCATGCTCAGTTGGAAACGGAGATGGTGTTCTCAGAGGACACGTCGCGCTCCCCAACGGGAACATCCCCACGTCAGTCATTCCACATCTGTCCAGCATGCGTACTAACGTTGTCGGCGCAGCGTGGCGTCTTGGTCAAGAGGGAGAAAAATTCCTCGACCCACGCTTCTGAAAAGCAGCCTTCGTCCACTTCGAGTAGTCGCACCAGCAGCAATGCAATAGCCACTGAAAAAGCCCAATTGGCCGGTGTTCTGCCTATTGCCGATGCGGCACCTCCGCCGAACAGGCATAGCGTCCATTCGACGGTGATCCCCGTCAAACAAACGCCTTCGATCGTCAGGCCAACCTCGATCCACCTGCGGCCACCAAAGCCAAGAAGCATGGCTTCTGCCGAGGTACGATCACCTCTGGCTGATCACCTCAACAATGGCCTTTCATACAAATCATCAACAATCACTTGCTCCTCTGTGTATTCAACTCAAAGCGGGGAGGAGCGCCAGGTTCGCGTCCCCCCTTCTGTAATCTTGGCAGCTCTTGGTCCAAACATCGACCGGCTATCCTCTGTTGACGAGCATGCATTGGCTCCACCCGGTGCAGGTGTTGAACCAATACGCAGGTTCAGAGCATCAGCCGAAGTAACCCAGGAGCCAAATCGTCTCTCACACATCAGTGCTGGGTCCCTGCCCTTGAATGTGCAGGCTGTGGATCATGCTTCCTCGGTTGGACTTGCCTACGGGGGAGAGGAGGAACAGGGATCATGACTGGTGTGGTGCAGAGTGGATATGTATTCAACCCCTCAGGACATTTGTGCCAGTAGCGATACTTTGTATGTATGACCAAAGATGTATGTATGTATTCTCCATGGCAGTACTTACTATGTAGCAGCGGTGGTGACACCCGTTCACTCCGATCATTGGCCTCGTCCACCTCGTCCCCTTCCGCGTGAAAATCCTCCCCCGCGTCCACCTGGACCTCCCCTGAATCCTCCCCGAGAACCACCAAAGCCTCGCGAGCTCGACATCCCTCTTCCGCGGCCGCGACCTGGCTGACCTCCCCGTGCAGGTGGAGCACCACGCCCACGCCCACGCTTGGTGACACCACCCCGACCTCGTTCTGCAAACCGTGAATACCGTCTCACTAGATTTCCTTGCACATATATACCTGTGTTTTTTGGTTTCGGAAGGAAGCGCTCGACAGGCAGGAGTTTGTCACTTCCAATATACACCTTGTCTCCTTTTTGGAAGCTACTCGCAACCATTCCTTCCTGCATTTTGACCGAAAAGTATACTTCGTTTATCGGTCCAAGTATTTCGTCCACCTTGCCGATGACTGACTTGTTTTGCAGATATATAGGCGCATTGAAGTAGGGAACTTTGTCTGGGATCAGAGACGCGCAGAACATCTCGTCCTCCACTGCGTGCAAGAACGACCCAGCTTCTGTTCACGGACGTTAATCCTTTTTTTTTTTGGGTAGGATGGGTGTGGGGTGCTCGCCTAGAACCGTATCCGGGGGACCCCAGGCTGGACCCCCTCCCCGCGAAAAACCTCTTGTGCCTCCTCGTACACCACCTCTTTGGGCTCCCCGATACATGGTGATCAAGAGACTTTGACGCAGCTACTACGTCTGGCCCAGAGTTGCTATCAATTACGTAATCAACAAGCCAAATCTCGCTGTCTGCAACATCATATCCCTTGCTCGACGTAATGAGTCTCTTCTTTCGCAGGTCGGCTATCGCGGAAAATGACACTCTGGAAGAAGTCGTGCTTACTTCAAAGACTCAAGACGCGTTCCTCGCGGCATCTAACCAAGCATCCACCTTTGAAAACTGGATATTTGACCACCCCATCATACGCTATGGCGAGGACATTCGAATTCCGACAGAGGTCTTTTCTGTCAGCGCGAACTCGTCCTCGGAACCGCCGTCCGTCTACGTCTACCAGGTCGATCTCACTTTGCCCGGCCGGCAAGGGATGACGAAACCAGGAACTACCAGAATCATTGTCATTGCGCCGGTCGAGGATCCATCGACACTCAAGCAGTCGTTCCATAGCCAGGACATCTCACAAGAGAGCCTGGAAATCAGTGAATCATTTCTGGTTTCCTCGACTGCACTCGCGGATAATCTAGGGTCGTCGTTTGTCGTTGACCCCCTGTCAAGTCCTATCGATACGCGATTTGAAGACGTGTCTCTTCATGTACGTACGAGCGATCTTCGCCCTTTGGGAGTATTAAATGGTGATTGGGTACGTATGCGCCTGGGTTTCCGTGTCATAGCGTGACGAGACGCCAGGTTCTTGCGCAACACCTCGAATCAAGTACATCTCGTTTGCTTCGAGTTTCCGCTTTGGACGAGATGGGACTGACCTCGTAAGCCACTTATATGCTGTGCCCTTGTCGCTACTTGCTGACTCGGTCCAGGCGTCATGCCAAGTTGGCACCAGCATTACTCTCCAATATGTGTCCGTCTCCTCCACATTCCATCGTCGTGCGCGCTTCTCCGCTCGGAAATGATGTCGCCGCTGTTCCAACGGCAAGATCCGTTTCTCTCGCCCGAATTCCCTCTCCGATTTCCAGTAGCCGGAAGTACGAGCCATCATGCATTGCTGCTTTGCGATCGTATTTCGTCACGTCAAGAAGACTGGTCAAAGAAGGCGACTTTATTCCGGTGTGCATTGATATAGATTCGTCGCTAGATCCACGGCTGGTGTCGAAGGAAAATGGGTTTGTCTGTAATGATACCGGTATTGTTGCACATCGCTTATAAGTCTGCCCTAGCCACCGCCCTCGGTATCCCGCAAATACCTTGGCCTGTTTCGTCATCCAGTCTGTGGAACCTGGCCCTGTTGTGTCGGAGGAATCGCACAATTTCGGTTGCTTTGTGGACCCAGCGGTCACGCGAATCGTCCAAGTCGGCGCCGTACCTGGTCGAACTCCGGATATGCATGCCTATTTTGCACTTGGTGTGTTTTGCCGTCGTTGTCTCCGTCGCTGTCTAACAGCCCACCTCAGGACAGTCTGCGTGTTCATGGGATAGCGGCACGGATCAACTCGCACAGCTGTCGAAGGCAAGCTCCCTCGGACAACGTTTTGATTGCCTGCATCCTTCTGTTCTTATAAAAGGTGCTAGAGGAACAGGAAAGTTCACTGCCGCTGTAAGGCTTTCCCGGCAGCTAGGATTGCCTATTGTGGAGGTTTGTGATCGACTTTTGATTTCAGCGCCATTCGGTAAATGGTTAACATCTACAGGTCAACTGCTTCGAGTTTCTGTCCGAGGCTGATATGAGCGCACACTCCCTGCGAGAGCACCTTGATCGTGCATTTACTCATTCGCCTTGCGTTGTTGTTCTGCGTCACATTGATGCACTGTTGAGACAGAAGATGGGCAATGGGCGAGGTATACAGTTTTTGATCATGGGTAATGTCCAACATCTCACCCGCATCTTAGACAATGTGTTGTGGCATGGTTTGCAGGAATCTGTGGATGATATATTGGGTGCGCGGGATACCATCATTGTTGCAACTATGAGTGATGCAACTGCGATGGCGGAGAGCCCAGTTTTTGTTATGGATTTGGAACAACAGGTACGCTTCTGCGTACTGAACCTGCAAGGACTCAAAATACTGTCACGAAGGCCCTCACTGAGCATCAAAGATTTAATATGCTACAGGAACAGCTATGTCGTGATGCTGTTATGCATATCGCAGCACCGGATGTGTCTATTATGTCGCTTGCGACACAAACAGCTGCACTTGTTGCATCTGATATCATCTCTTTTGTGTTTCAAACAAGGGTCGATGCTTTGGCGAGGTAGGTTCTGATCTCCATGCAGTGTACATTTGTTGTTGACACGTCGCAATCAGTGCCTGGTGCACAGTGAACGAGGCGGTTTTGCAGGCCGCACAGTTCGAATCAACACTACTAAAAGTGAGGACTTCCTCGGCCCAGAGCATTGGTGTGCCGAGCATTCCAAGTGTGCAATGGGAAGATGTCGGTGGACTTGTGGAGGTGAAAAATGAGATTCTCGACACGATTCAGCTACCCTTGGATCATCCCGAGCTGTTTTTGCAGGGGCTAAAGAAGAGATCAGGTACTTCAACTGTCAATACTATTGTCGTTAACCCTGAGGCATATACTTTTAGGTGTCCTTTTATATGGTCCCCCTGGAACAGGAAAGACCCTACTTGCCAAGGCGGTTGCAACATCTTGCTCATTAAACTTTCTCTCTGTCAAAGGACCAGAACTTCTGAATATGTACATTGGTGAATCGGAAGCCAATGTCAGGAGGGTATTTCAAAAGGCTAGGGATGCCAAACCTTGTGTCATTTTTTTTGATGAGCTAGATTCTGTGGCACCTAAGCGGGGCAATCAAGGGGATTCAGGTGGGGTCATGGATCGGATTGTCAGTCAACTACTGGCAGAGCTGGATGGGATAAGTGTGGGTACAACAGATGTATTTGTGATTGGTGCGACCAATCGCCCTGATTTACTGGATTCTGCATTACTCCGCCCTGGAAGGTATGATGTCCATGTCTCAGGTGCTACATGGCTAATATATTATATAGATTTGATAGAATGCTTTACCTGGGTGTTAGTAAAGATCACGATGCCCAGCTAGACATCTTAAAGGCATTGACCCGCAAGTTCAAACTGCACCCTGACATTGATCTGCCTGCTATTGCTTCTCAATGTCCCCTTACTTATACAGGAGCAGACTTTTATGCCCTATGTGCAGACACAATACTGCATGCTTTATCAAGAAAAGTATCCTTGTTGGAATCTGAGAGAAGTAAGTTTACATTTTATATCTCAGTACAGATTGTTGGTTTACTCTGTTGGGCAGACCATCTTAATACCCTACCCAAGTTTCAACACCATCCAATATCTTGTCAGTTCTACATCTCAGAGATGGTTTCTGAAACAGATTTAGAGGTTATTATTTGTATGGAAGATTTCATGGATGCCTTGAATGAACTGACACCTAGTGTTAATGACGAGGAACTAGTTTATTATTCTGGGATTCAGAACAGGTGGTGATACTGTTTGTACACTGCCTGCTGGGTACCCCAGGATGTGCAATCAAATTTATGTCATAGAATGTGATCTTTACATTGACTATACTAGTCTAGTCTCGACACCAGCCATTCTAAGAAACTGGATTTATCTGGGTACATTGTGCTTCCTACAAGCATCTGAGGAAGAGACTCAAAATTGACGAAGTTTTGAATTAGATCTGAAGACTACCCGAAGGCACTTATCCTTATAAGGGGTGGAATCCACTGGAATCCACCGGCTAGTGTATCAGATGAGGAGTCTCAGCCAGTTGCTCGAGTGCCCTAACTCATTAGCTTCATCAAAAGAAGTATTTAAAAAAAATGAAGTTATTGCCCTGCTCCTATTGTTTGCCCCAAATAGGCAGCGACTAGGTGATCTGCACCTAGAAGTTACGCTGTTCTGCTACCCCAAAGGTATCGGAACCGGCGCGTGGGGACAGCCAACACCCCAGGTTTCCATGCCTTCGCATCCAACATCAGTTCCCAACTGTACTATTTTCGCAGGGTGGACTCGCTACCATCCAATGTTTCCTTCTGGTCTTGACTACCTGGCATCAGTGCAACCTACAAAGGCTGCTGTGTGTCGATCGGAAAGCCAACATGGCGCTGGCAAGCTTATCAAGATTGTCCTTCGCCGCTGAAGCTCACCACCACCACACCATGTTTGTGAGTATTTAATCTGCTGAGCATCTTACATGGTAGATGTTGAATGTACATGCATCTGTAGAATAAATACTTGTCCGTCGAGTCATTCCTGATATATCCTTACAAATCCCTTACCCCAGCTCCGCATGACCGCATTTCCTCCAGCGGTTGGTTGCGTAAAGGCAACGTCTCCATTGAGAGGATCGAGCAAACATCCATGTATGAACGTCTCAGCAGCAGCGGTCAGCAAGCGAGTCGCGACCCCTTGCCGCCGATGCGCAGAGGAGACAAACAGGCGAGGAATTCCAAGGGGGGTAGGCAGTGGCTCGGGGTTGCAAAATAGGCCTGAACTCGAGTCGACTGCAAGAAGCGGCGTGTATTGCTGCCGCGTGGACGACCGTGATAGCAAACTTGATTTTGGATTCGACGTGGTACTAGCATTCGGCGAGTCGCCCACACCAGCCCCACTCGGGTCGTCTGCTGATATTACTGGGCACGCAGTGGCCGTTTCTTCTGGCGACGCAACAGCCATGGCGGTGGATATACGCTGGGCTATGGCGCACCCAACGATCTTTTCTCTATGGGTGTTCGATTGTGAAGGGACGAGGAAGAGGTAAGTCTTTGAACAGTTGATGACGGATTCTGTCAGCGGTGGTGAGACTAATGCAAGGTTGATCGTTTCGAGCAAGTTTGCAAGCTGCAACGTTGTGCAGAGCATTAAGGACTGCGACGGATTCAAGAGCATACGTATAAACGAACCTTGGATCCGATCTTCCCACCAACTTTGGCAGGGAAGCAGATGATACGACCACACGTGCCATTTTTGAGTCTAACGTTGGTGGCAACCTCGGTCACTCCTGCTCTAAGACTTTCCCTCTCCTCTTCTTTCCCCCACTCCATTCCCCTCTGGACGCGTCCGCAGTGGGAGCGGTGGAGTGCCTCATCATCTGGAGCCCCTTTGGTGTAAGACAGTCCGCAGATGGCACAGGTTCGCAGGACTGACGATTCGAGGATGAAGTGCAGTTGTGTCAGTGCTTTCTGTTGTTGTACAGGTCTCATGCGGGTGGGAGCAGTTTCAGGCAGTTTCGACTTTGGAATGGAGGCAGAGAGTCGCTGCTTCTTCTTCACAACGGGAGGGGTGTTCTCCGTGTCTGTTTCGTCGCCATGACTTTTCCGCTTGTTAGCTGAAAGTGAAGAAGACGAAGGAATGGATTTGGGACGGGCAGAGTAGGTACGCTTGATGATGGTCGTCATTGGGGAGTCGAAGTCATCGGAGGAAGAGTACACAACGCGTCGCGCACGTGATGGCGTGACCACTGGCACCGCCTTGTCACGGGATTGACATGCTTTGTCACGTGCCCGTGTCCTTGTCCCCGACTGGTTCTTTACATAATTTTTGTTTTCCTACTGCGCAGGTTCTTCCTTTCTTTTTCTCCTCCGCCCCTTGTCCTGCAGACGGCGGTCGTGTCGGGTCGTCGTCAGTCCACCGCGTGAGTCCGTGAGTCCGTGAGTCTGCGCCTTTGGTTGACTCAGGCGACGTTTCTAACGCGGCTGACCAGTCCCAGGTTGCTGCACATCCTACCAAGTCCTCTCTATCATGAGTCCCAACGATCCCAACTCTCCAAACATTCCCTACGATCCACTCCCTCTCACTGAGTTCCATAGATCATCCGTTTTCAATGATCCCCCATCGCCGCACCCTTCTGGTCTCAACACACCTCCGGACATGCTCCCTTATACAGAAGACCCGGCAACCAACGTATCCTCTCCACGCTTCCTTGCTGCCGCTCTCTACGATGGTGGTAGTCTCGGCAACCGTGCTTCCGTGGCTTCGCAGAACACCTTTGGTAGCAACGCTCTTTCCGCACCTAACTCATCTGTGTATGCCCTCAACATCCGTGGCAGCCCAACCCCCGATGACCTCGCTTATGATGAAGTCACTTACGGCGAAACGGGACTAGGGTCGGGTTTCGATTCTCCTCTTTACCTCCCCGAAAAACGCGCAGCTTACATTGGTCCCTCTTCCAAATTCAAACGCAAGCTCCTCGCTGGTGCAGCAGTGGCAGCGTTCATTGTCATCGCTGCCATAATCGTTCCCGTCTATTTCACCGTCATAAAACCAAAGTCGGCCGCTGTCGTTCCCTCTTCTTCCTCCTCGGGTTCCGGTCCTGCCAGCCCATCCTCAACATCCTCCACCGGATCCCTTGCGCTTGTTACGGGTGGTAATGGTAGTAAAGTCACAACCGAAGATGGTACTACCTTTATTTATACCAACCCTTTCGGTGGATTTTGGTACTGGAATCCAAATGATCCGTTCAACAATAACGCACAGGCACAGTCATGGTCCCCACCTCTCAACCAAACCTTTAGGTTCGGTATCGATAAGATCTTTGGGTATGTCTCTATCCTTAATTCTCCTACTAGCTTTGAATATTGTTATTCGGCACAGGGTTAATTTGGGTGGTTGGCTTACAACCGAACCAGTGGGTTGTTCTCGTCCTCGCTTCACAGCTAACCTCACCAACTTTTCCCGTAGTTCATGCAAGTCGCTCTTGTTCATCTCCATGTATGCGGGCTAACATGTTTATAGTGCCCCCGCACTTTATGAGAAGTACCAGAGTTCAACACCTCAAGCAGTGGATGAATGGACCCTGAGTGAGGCCATGGCGGCCGATACTGCTAGCGGAGGGCTTAACCAATTGGAGACACACTATCGGACGTTCATTGTGATTAATTCAATGCCTTTATTTCCCTCGCGCCTTACTTCCTTTTTTTTTAAAATAATAGACGGAGCAGGACTTCGCTGAAATCGCAGGAGCGGGATTGAACTTTGTTCGTATTCCACTACCTTATTGGGCGATCGAGACGCGCCAAGGAGAGCCCTTTCTCGCGAAAACCGCCTGGAAGTGAGTTTCACAATCTTAGCCATTTTAGTTGGGTCTAACAAGCGTTGATGCAGGTACTTCCTTAAAGCCATCCAGTGGGCTCGTAAATACGGCATACGCATAAATCTCGATTTTCATGCCCTTCCCGGCAGCCAGAATGGCTGGAACCACTCTGGAAAGCTCGGCACAATTAATGTCCTCAATGGAGCCATGGGCTTTGCGAATGCTCAACGTTCCCTGGACTACATCCGGATTATTGCCGAATTTATTTCTCAGCCGGAATACCGGGACGTTGTTGTCATGTTTGGTATTACCAATGAACCCCAAGGACCCACCGTGGGTCAGGATGCGCTTTCGAGATAGTAGGCATCTTACTCGTGACATCATTCTATTGGCTGACACGTCCGCTAGTTACCTTCAGGCTTATACCAATGTGCGTGAGGCTTCGGGTATTGGTGAAGGTAAAGGACCATTCGTCTCATTCCACGATGGTTTCCTTGGGCTGGAGCAATGGGCCGGCTTCCTCCCTAATGCCGATAGGACGGCCCTAGATCAGCATACATACCTATGTTTCACTTCACAGTCTGATAGCCCCATGTCCACGTACGCTCAAACACCCTGCAGTGCCTGGGCGCAAGGCGTCAATACGTCTATGTCCGCGTTCGGCATGACGAATGCTGGTGAATGGAGTAATGCCGTCACTGACTGCGGCTTGTTCGTCAATGGTGTTGGTCTCGGCACACGGTACGAAGGAACATACCCAGGGAGCTGGCCCAAAGTGGGAAGTTGTACCCCATGGACGGACTGGCAAAACTGGAATGATGTGATGAAGCAAGGCATGATGAACTTTGCCCTCGCCAGTATGGATGCTTTGCAGGTTTGTTTGAGTCTTATGATCGATATCTGTGATCATTGACTTGTTGCATTAGAATTGGTTCTTTTGGACTTGGAAGATCGGTAATTCAACGACTACCGGTGTCGTGGAAGCGCCCCAGTGGTCATATCAGCTCGGCCTGCAAAATGGTTGGATGCCCAAGGATCCTCGGACGGCTTCCGGCATTTGTGCCAACCAGAACGTCTGGAGTCCGCCTTTGCAGGCGTGGCAGACAGGTGGTGTAGGTGCGGGTCAAATTCCCGCCTCTGTCAGTTCGTCATATGCTTGGCCCCCGGCCACGATTAGCAATGCTGGTGCTGTTACATCATTACCTTCATACACACCCACGGGCACCGTTGCCACGCTTCCTCCACCCACCTTCACTTTGACTTCAGGCAAGTCGGTCCAGACTGCAGCGGCAGGAAACGGGTGGAACAACCCGTCTGATACGGCCCTGGAAATGGTTGCGATTGCTACGTGTAGTTACCTTGACCCTTGGGTCGGTCCTAGCGTGGCACCACCGTCACCGCTGTGTAGCGCCGCCGCAGCCGCCGCCCGTGCTGCTGCGCAGCCTACAATTCTCCCCCCGAGGATGCGATTGTTACACTGATTTTCTTCATATAATGGGCAGGTGCTGTATACTTGGCTGTAGCCAGTTCTTCGGACTTCACATAATCACTTATTACAGAAATATCTATCTTTTTTGGGGGGTTACAAAGGTCGGACTGTTTTCGTTGTGTACTCGCTCCATCCTATCCATCTCGCTCATTACTCCTACCTTACTATACTTAGCATACCAACGTAGAACGCCAATCAATGTTGGTGAAATACGTCAGAACACCCTACTTATGTAATGGGGACAATGGTCATGTATTCTTCCAACACTCTACCTATTGGGATTGTTGGGATCTTACAGAACCCGGTTGATGGAATTCTGCTCGTCGAGGATTATCTCCTTCCCACCAATGGTGCCTGTTCTGCCTCCTACACCGAATGTAAGATTGAAATTACCAAGACTGCCATGGTTTGTCCTTTCCAACAAGGTCCAACTACGGGTGTCCGACTTCTTCAACTGCACCTCGACTTTGGTGCCATAAAATTTATAGGAACACTCTTGAGGTAGCACAGGACCGAATAAGTGAATCGTCCGCTTGAATCTCTTCTGGCTAGGGAGGTACAAATCAAGGTGAACCTGGACAGAGATGAACAAGATCCGGACACGGCGTCGCCATGGAGCTGCTGACCTGTGTCTCCTCAATACTAATATTACTTTTCTCTTTGTCTACCTGTTTTGCAAATACGGACATATGCACTTCTCGTGGTGTCTGGTAATGATCGATGCGACAGTCAGTAGACTGTTCAGCCTAGCATTTCGCACACAATGTTTGTTGGTGGACCGAAAAGGGTGATCAACGATTGTCACAAATAATAGGGTGTCATAGAAACGTACCAGTTGCCGGGTTGGTTGTAGTTTTGGTACAAAAACATGGCGACCCTTGGCGCATCCTTCGATCTTGAGAAACTCCTCGAACTCCAGAACGCGCCGCTTGCAACACAAATAACCCTGGGGGCACATTGAATCGAAGGGTTTGTAGTAGAACAAAACGAAGAATAGCCCCCCCCTCACCTTGCTTCCTTCTCTGAAGATAGGCTGAAACATTCAACATTGCAAGCAGTGTAGGTAAATAAGCTGAAGAGGCCATGGTAGCATGAAAAAGATAAAATTGGACCCACTGGTGCCGGATGGTACGTGCAGACCGTTCCAGGACCGTCCCCAATACGGCTTTCGTTGTCGCTCACAAATGTCACACCGCAACCTTTACGCTTGCAAACCGTGCCAGAGGGTACAGGGGCAGTTAAGTCGTCTTCTTCTTCTTGAGGCGGCTCGATCGGTGTTGGCGCAGCAGCGACAGAAGCAGTGTGTCGTTCCGAGAAAGTAGATCCCGCATTGATTCCTAAGGTAATTGGCCTCTGCTGGGGTGTAGCTTTGGTTGGGTTCACCTCGGCTGATGCTTTGGAATTGTTGGGAATGGACTGCTTTTCCTCAGAATGTATACCAACTGCACAACCCTACCAAAACCATCGAGAAGTGTGAGAGCATGACAAGATCAAAGATCAATCTTCCTTACGGGTATTTTCATGAATTCATCAAAATCGAGAACAGATTTGTTCACTGTCGAGCAACACGACCATGATTTAAGGCCTTCATGAAAAACCTGTAGAATGTCACTTGGTGATCCTTGAAGCAAAAGTGATTGACAGGTGTAGCCTCACTGGAGCTCCTGGGTGGTAGGTGCAACTCGTGTCGGTGTTTTCAGTGACGATATAATCCTTCCCGCATCCTCTACGCATACAGCGCGGCATCGCGTTGATTGTGTCGTTTCGCTGGTCTAAGACTAATGCTGTTGAGTGCGTCAAAGAAGGAATAAATTGATCTGCTTGATATTATGTAATTCCATGGAATGCGCTTCCAGAATTCGAAGGGCAGAATTTGTGTCCTAACGGTAATGCTGGCTATTCCGGCCTCACTACGCACCAGCCCTTCAGGCTTTAGGATATTCCTAGGTACTACGTACGGGAAGCACCTACTTGCCCAGCCAGGATGGCCCCATTTGCGAACGAATAGGCACCAAATACGAAGACAATTTGCGCTTTCTCGCTTTCCTGACCGGAGAACTGGCTTTGGTAGAGCGTCCGCTGCCAGTCGAAGGTTGCAGAGGGAGCCGGGATCCTCTAACTCTTACGAAGATTTGTCTTCAGTGAACTCTGAATCCGAGCCTTGGAGTTCCGCTGTACCGCTTCAGTCTCCAGGTGATTCTGAAGTTGCGCTCACACAACTGCTTGCAAACGATACCCTTGTGATTACAAGGTAAGAGCTACATTTTTCAGTCATAAGTACTTGAATACGATACGAAGTAGGCAGCTTGAAATGCTAAACATTTTCGTTGGTTTTGAACAGTCCAATAGATACGTCATAAGTGCGTGTAAATCTGGGTGCATTGCTCAGCTGTGCAACCAATAAACCATTTCAGCCAATATTTCAGGTGAAACCCTGGGATATGTCGTCGAGGAACCACGCGGACTTCTCTCGATGTTTTCTAGGCAGCTTTTTCGGACTCACCGACCTTTTCGCGCTCTGGTCATGGACCTTAATGGGTTCCCCATTCTGTGGGTGCGTGGGTGCAGTGGACCAATATTGTCACTCACCTTTGAAAAGATTCGTCGCCCATTTGCGTGGATAAGCTCCCACATGTTTGTTCAGCGTCCACTGGACTCCCAGTCTCCTGGACTACATGACAAACAGGTCCTCGATACATTTGCAGAGGTCCAGCAAGAATGGCATCTATGGAGGAGGAAGTATAGTTTATTCTTGAGGTATGACTGCAATTTGCACTTCCACGTTTTCTTAAACCGTTCTACGTACACCTACAGAACTACTCCTATACGCGTTCTCACACCCATTTCCGAACCAGAACCAGAGGATCCCTCCGAACCCCACTTCGAGCAGTTCGCGCGCATTGACGAAGGGCTCTGGGCATGGAAATTTAAAGCCAGAAATGTCAATGGAGATGGAATCGCTACTATTAGCAGAGCCTTCCGAGGATTCGGGAGGGAGGTGAGCCAGCTAGCCAATGGTTTCAGTGATTGACTGATTTCTTGTACTAGATCTTCACTGACACCGGTCAGTATGTAGTCACTTTCAGTGGGGAAGAGGAACCAGTCCTACCCACACCTGGGGAATCTCTGCAACTCCCACGTAGACCTCAGGTCAAAGATTTGACATGTGACCAGCGAGCAGTGAGTGTTTTGCGGCGAACAATACCCACACGATGGTTTAAATGACTTGTCGCAGTTAATTTTGGCTACAGCAGGTGAGCATGATCTTACTCAGTACGACAGATTAGACAATTTATTTGAACTCAGTGAACATCGACTACGATTATTTTTCGAGGCACTCTGAAGGGTGAGTCGCCATTTCTACAGCGTCCAATCATTTTACAATGAAGATACAGGCATTGGTTTGGACCGGTTTGGAGCTCCGGAGAACTTAGGTAGTTCCGGAATAATACACTAGTGGCTGGTTTACAATCTAAGTACACCATTGTGTGTAAAATAAAGACACTTTAATACCCATCTCCAACCTCACATAGGGCTTCCAGAAATGTCTTTAGGTCTTCCTGATCAATCTCGAGTACGCTTGTATTGAATGAGTTGTGAGATGAACGGGCATTGCAGCGATCCTTGGCGTTAATGAATGCCAAACCAAACTCACTGAAGGAGTAGTGTTAATCGATCGCTCCCACTAGTATTGCCACCTACTTTTTCCTGACATCTCCAAAATCTAATGCCCCCATGACACCCACAACGATGTACGTGGCTGTTTTCTCATTTAAGCATGCAAGCACGAAAGGAAGGCTTTTCTTCCCTCGCGCAAGTTTTGTTCCTGGGAGTTTGTCTCGAAGTGCATCAATGAGCCAAAGTGCGAGCCGACAAAGGACTCCTGGATGGGCAAAAAGGGGGAGATCAGGCCCTTGGGAAAGAATCACGACACGGTGTGAACGCATGGTACGGATGTCCTGTTTGTCGATTATGGACGTTCCTTGGCGAATGATTGCACGGTGAAGGGACATAGAAAGGGTCAAAGCATCTCGAAGGGGAACAATGCTAGCAGCGAAGAACGATGATCATGGTCTACGAGACAGGATAGAGGAGCGACATACTCTGTAAGGGCATCGTAAGCGGCCCAGAAGTTCTTCATCCACCAGGGGACTTCTGTGCGCTCTTCTGGGGCTACGTTATCCGCTTCTTTACCATTGTGTTCCTCCTGTTTAGTGTGGGCGGACTCATCGGCGTCTCGTCTCACAGCTTCCCACACGCGTCCCCCTCCAAACCATTCTCCACCATGCCGTGCACCTTCTATCTCAATATCTATCCGGACACCTCCTGCCACATCTAGCAGAGCACTTACCCCCTCCACTGCATCGGCAGCACTGAGTGGGAGTGCTCGGTAGCCAAAGCAACGAACAAAGGAGGGGTAAGTCAACTCAAGTAGGCCATATTCCGGAGCAATGGCGTCAAGCTTGGAGCGAAGCTGGTGCTTCAGATCCAGATCCATGTGAGCATACAGTTGTTGTGTCTGAGGTATTGAAAACCTGTTGCTTTCAGAGAAGTTCTCGCCAGCCATATAAAAGAACTAACCCCATTTTGGCCAGCAAACCAGTCAAACGCTTGCGCCCTCGCTCCTTCCAAATGCCGAGTTTTCCGGCCACGTAGCTCGAGTGAAACATGGCGTCATATAGGGTCCAGTGGCGGAAGAGGGTAAACCTAAGTTCCTCTGTTGTACGAATGGAGAGGTCGTCTGGGTTGAGAGCAGTAATGGCGTCTGGATTGTCATCGACTCCCGCAGGCAATGGATTGAGGCGAGTCACTTCATCATAGTATATGGAGTGGAATTTGTCATAGGTATCTCGCGATATGCGGCAAGTCGTGTATTGAAACGTCAGCCCGAGAATGGCGAGCCTGGGCGGAGTGGCAGTACTGCGTACAAACGTATGGGGAGCCATACCATAGAAGATCACAATCGACGCGTTCGAGGATGGTTGCAAGTACGTAGAGTGTAGCGGACGCGCTTTGTCCGTACCATGAACCACTTGTGTAGTGTTTATCTACTACTGACTGATAGTGCGCCCATTGTTCTCGAGACATTCGGTTTGGCTGGAAGAGGAGGTAGTAAACATGGGACCACGTAAGAACTGGACTGACCTCGTCTACTTTACGCCGCTTGCCTTTCTTATTGTCATCGCCTACCGAGGACCTGCGTTTGCGGGAGTGCTCAGTTGGGTGGCCATCGAGGTCATCTTCATCTTCCTGTTCAGACAATTCGGCATCATCGGAGTTAACGTCAGACTCATCGGAATCAGGCTCAGCTTCATACTGGGCAGGATGCTCAGGATACAGAAAAAAAAAGGCCATGTTGAAGAACCCACCTCCAATGCTTCCCACGCCTTTCTTTCCTCTGTCATGTTATGTGCTTCACCGTCATCCCATATCACTATTCGATCTGCAGCATCCCCACCACCGAATAAACTTCCCAAGTTCTGAGGTCTAGTCGAGTCGATGACATGGACCGTCAGCCTGGCGCTGAATTCACCAAACCACATAGGAGAAGGCAAATCGAGTATGGCACCCATGTTGATCAAGACGAGGGTATGCAGCTAGTCACGGTCAGCTGAGTTAGGAAGGGGGTGTAGTTCACACCTCGTTATAGGTTGCCAGTTCATATTTCATGTTTTCGAGCTCAGCTATGCCCGATACAGGGATTATTCTGTGCATGATATCGTCCTGCATGAGGATTTCTGCAAGCATCTTGGCTGCACAGATGGCGTCGACATCAGGAGCCACCAATAGTATGACAGATGACGCGGATGTAAGGGGAGAGCGGCGGTGAGTTGCGAGGATGTTAGCATACGCCTCTGCGTAGGACGGCTTTGAGGCAGATGCGAGATGCGGAGGCGCGAGGTAAACCATTGCTGTCCATTGGAACGCGTCGCGTCCATTTGCAGTGTTGCTTACATAAGAATGCCCCAACGGGTAAGTTTGTTCGCTTCGCAAAACGCGTGGAGAACAGACGTCAGGCAGCACGCATTCATGGCATGCGTACTTAAGGTCATCGCAGAGCCTGAATACGCCTAGCATATCCCTGAAGAAACCCCCACCAAGCACCCATCATCGTCGCCAGACATGGCGGGCAATCCACCACAGTCTCCCAGACGTGGTGACGACCATGGCAAGCTGCCAAATTCCGTTCCCTCTGGGTCTGCAACTGACATAGCATCCAACAGAGGCAGCCCCTCTGATCACTAGCAACGGGGACCACGACAGAGATGGAGAAACCCAAGGCCAACGTTCTGTCTCCCATCGCATCTCAGACGCGGTTCGGGAACCTCTCACCGGCCTCACCAAGGTCCTCCTCGTCGAGGTTCTCATCCTTCTCCTCATAAGCTCCGTTTTCATTGGCTTGTTTGCTGGTGCACAGCACAAGCTCAATCTCAGGAATGGTGGAGGAGGTTCCAGTCCAGGTAATGGTACGCAAACCGAGACACAAACCCAGACCGTCACATACACGGCAACGCGGGCGGCCTCTACCGTGTTCACTGCGACCACCAAAACTGCAGTCTCCACTGCATTTTCCACCATTTTTGATATCACCACCCTGACAGAAACTGCAACTAAGACAGCTACCACTACAGAGGTCTATACATCTGTGTCCACGTACACAACTACTGACACTAAGACCCGTACTATTATTACTGGCCCCGAACCCACCGGCCCTCCAGAAGCTCCTTCCCCCCCTTCCCAGGTACGTATTCCTTCACAACTACATCGATACACTCTGACTTGGACACCCCAGGAAACATGTTTTACTGCGGACTGCATCATTTTGTCCGCATCGATTCTTTCTGGAATTGATACTTCCCAGGATCCATGCGAGAACTTTTACGACTTCGCTAGTAAGTGAGCCACGTGCCTGCAACGTGCTTTGTCGCATTCATTACATGCAGATGGTGGTTGGATTGCCAGCCATCCTATTCCAGGTGACAAAGGGAGCATTAACGCCTTCTCCGTCCTTTCAGAGAAGAACTGGCACGTCATCCAAAAGGTTCTTGAGGCCGACGCGGATTTGTACGATGATTCTTGGGATGCTCAATTACTCCGCAAACTCCGCGAGCTATATACATCTTGTATGGACGAAGCAAAGCTAGACTACCTCGGACAAGCCCCTTTACAACGTTTTGTGAACAATATCAGGAGAATTTACAGGGGGAAGAGCACCGACTTTGTCCGCACCATCCCTCGGTCAGGTTTGTCCAATGCCCTCGGGTATATGCATTCTAGGGGTGAGTGGGGAGTACAGTATGGTCGATTTCTAGAGTTTAAGACTTCACCAGGTGTCGAGGCCCTCTTTGAATTCTATGTAGATGGCGATGCAGGTGTCGACCCTAACGCCATGACCTTATGGTTCAGTCAGGCTAGCCTAGGTCTCCCTGCCAAGGTAACAGGCATAAAATGACCTCTGAATTTACTCACATCTTCACAGGAGTATTACAAGGAACAAGGCATCCTTAGCATCTACCAGGATGTCATCGAACGCTTACTAGACTCCCTCCGTGACGACGAGGTCATACACGCAGTCAAAGGTGACCATTCCCCATCCATTGTTCTCCAGGCGGAAGAACTAGAAGACGGTGAACATGTTTGGCCACCGTGGCCGTGGCCACCGTGGGACGGGGAGAAAGACAAGGGTGACAATAGCGACGATCGCAGACCACCATACGACCCGTTCTTCAATTCGCGTGCGCTTGCACAACAAGTAGTTAGGTTCGAGACTGAAATCGCCGAGGCCACGTTGGACCTGTGGGTTTCGTTCTTGTTCCCCCATCACACTGCTAATATCCATTTTTAGGGACAAGTTGGAGCAAGACCCATTTGGGACATACAACCCCACCAGTATCAACACATTGAAGTCTGCCTTGCCGCAAATAAATTTCCCAGACTATTTCGCCACGTTTACGCCTCGCTTCTTTCCCAGTCGCATTATCATTACTTACAAACCGTATCCCAGCTCATTGTCTGAGATACTAAAGCGCACACATCCGGATGTCATTGAAGCATATCTCGTAATCAGAGCTACCTTGCAATACGCCCCTAACTTGGGCACAACAACCGATGCCTGGAAGGCGGTTAGACAGTTGCGGGAGACTCTGGATGGTCTTCGACCTGGGGCTCTAGGGGAAAGGTCGGAGTTCTGCACGCGCCAAGTCGAATCTGCTATGGGTTTCGCAACAGGAAGGTATTTCGTCAATGCGACTTTCCCCGCAAATTCCAGAGCGAAATCCTCCGAGGTCATTACCAGTAAGAGCAGGCTACTTGTCAATGCTCAGCGGAAGCTCATGGTCTACTGCAGATATCGTTGATGCGTTCGAACGATCGTTGGAACGCATCGAATGGATGGATGGAGAGTCAGCACGCAAAGCGCAGGAGAAAGCCGAGGCAATCCGAAAGAAAGTTGGTTTTCCGCTCTCACCAGACACTCGCGATCCTCGTTCACTTGTGGGCTATTACACCCTCGTGAAAGTTCACATAGATACCTTCTTCGAGAACATGCTCAGCGCTGCGTCAGTCTTTTTTTCCTGACCCAAAATCACGTGCTCATTCTTGTTTGATTTTTAGTGCTTCTGATGTGTACAAGATGTGGCAGAAACTCGGGAAGCCGAGAAATTTGGATGAGTGGGAGATGACTCCAGCAACTGTCAACGCTTATTACAATCCAACTGGCAACGAGGTGGGCAATCCAAGAACTGGTTATGGCTAGTCTACTCAGTATTCGACAGATCGTGTTCCCTGCGGGTATCCTTCAACCGCCTTTCTTCTCGCATGAATGGTTGGTGAATGTTGTATACCCTGAGCGCTCTGTTTAAAGTGTTTAGGCCGGGATATCTTTCTTATGGGTCGTTTGGCATGGTCGCTGCACACGAACTTACGGTTGGTAGCCATCACCTAACAATCCGTGTAGCACTCATCCGTTTAAACAGCACGCTTTTGACTCTGCCGGCCGACTCTACAATCAACAAGGCAAACTTGAGGAATGGTGGACTCGTCAGACTAGCGATGCATACCAAATTCGTCAAGATTGTATCATTAAACAGTATTCCAGTTGGGTGTCCTTCAGAGCTTTGCAGTACCCTCCCTGATCGTGAGTAATCAGGGTATACTGTTGATGATGGCAAAGGAGGCGTTATCCATGTCAATGTAAGTGACTTAAGAAATATGCCATCACTAACTTGGAACAACACACCAGGGCAACCTGTGAGTTTTATTGCGGAAAGGTCATTCCATCAGGATGTTGACAACTTCAAAGGACTGCCGGAGAAAACATCGGGGATTCGGGTCTCATACAGGCTTTCCGAGCTTGGAAGGCTCAGTACGAAGACTCCTATGACGCTGGCCGTGAATACCTCCTTCCGGGTTTGAATTACACGAGGTAGTGGACTTGCTTTGTTGGGGTCATTGGCTTTTACTAAATCCAACATGTGTAGGGAGCAGCTTTTCTTCATATCGTTTGCTCGAACCTGGGCGATGAGTAACAGGCCCGCTGATGCTGTACGTCCTTCAAGGCCTTCCTGTGAGCTACTGGGATTCTATTTGTCTCCAGGTACAGCGGATCCGTTCTGATCCCCATTCCCCAAACCGTTATCGCACGGATGGCACTGTTTACAATATCGCCGAATTCGCGCAAGCTTTCAAGTGTTCCAAGTATGCCAAGGTAAGTGCATTTATTCTTCTTGAACCAGAGTGCTCAGTCTCACGGGGAATAGCTGAATCCACCTCAAGAGAAAAGATGCATATTCTGGTCATAAGAACTTTCGATAAATCACACTAGTAGTTGGTATCCCTATGCTTGCGGATTTTTCTGTGCACGATAGTATCCATCTTTGTATTACACTCTCAAACAGGTGTTAGACTAGATATTAGAGCACACCCTTGGTGCTTGGAACATCAGTCCCACCAGTTTGTTCAATTGCCTGTTTGATGGCCAGCGCGAGTGCTTTGAATGCAGATTCACACCTGTGGCGTTGTGAAATGAGGATAACTGTGTAGGGACACTGATTGTGCGTACCGGTGATGGTCGTTTTCTCCCCTCAACACATCGATATGAAGCGTTACGCCGGCGGCCATCGCGAAAGAGTAGAAAATGTGGGGTATCATTTCGGTTGATAGATCGCCGATTTTCTCTCGTCGTAAACCGAGGTCAGTGACACAGTATGGACGGGAACAGATGTCTATCACTGCTCTGGAAAGTGCCTAGAGCTGCGTGGGCAATGTATCAAACCTCCGATAAGATAACTCGCACTTCGTCCAGGGGAGCAAAACCCGTTCCATATCGACGGATACCACGGACTTCTCCAAGGGCCTGCTTGAAAGCTGTTCCAAATGCAATCGCGCTATCCTGTGCATTTAGGGTCAGTACTCACACTAGTGAATTGGCCAGAAAAAGAGACTTATCTGCTGTGTGATGATCATCGATCCAAAGATCTCCTTGGCATTTCATCGTCAAAGAGAATCCGCTGTGTTTGGCTAGCGCATGGTACATCTGTAAGTAGAATGACACACTTGAACATCCACTCGCAAAGGATGGAACAGTATAACTGACGTGGTCCAAGAACCCAATACCCGTCGAGACCTCAATGATTTGCATGCTTCCCGCACCTGGCGCACAGTCGAGATTCAGACTGACATTAATTTTTGTCTCGTTGGTATTCCTCGAAACAGATGCAGTTCTGGGGGGAGCGCTTTCAACCTGCGTCATTGCGGCCAAGACTTGAAGGCAAAGCAACTCGAAACCCGAAATGCTTCACATGATGGAGATTTGTCAGCATATTACTAGGCTACTTACGGTTTTGCGCGTTTGACGCTCAATATGTCCCTGCTCCTCCGCTCGACAGTGCGGAATGTTGTTAGATATTCGGCGAATCCAATACCAACAATCAGTCACCAAAGCATTGGATGCTGCAGATCCTTCCTGAATCTATTTGGAAAATCGAAGGCCGCCCACAGCGAGGATGGTCTTTTCTTTCCGTTTTCACAGTCGCCTTTCCCTGCAGTCCGTGTACGTGGAGATGCAATCAGGTCGCTTGCACCGTGCCCAGTGTGTCCTACCGACGGACATACGCATAAAGTGAATCCGTCACTTGTGAAATACGAGTGCCCCGATTGTGGTTGGCCGTCGCACTGTTCCAAAAAGCACTGGGAAATGGATGAGGAACATAACAAGTATTGTTCACGCTTACGCCAAGTAAACGAGGATGAACATGACTTGAGGAGTGGGAGAAAGATGCATGAGTTTCAATTGCCAGGTGCCAACTCTTAAGTTGTAGGTAATGACTTCGAGATTGACATGTCAGATAGGTCCGCAGGCGTATGAGGAAGCCATATCTTTCGCGAACTGGGACCTTTTTTGGTACACTCGTGGCTTCCCGTCAATGGATACCGAGCGTTCGAGGAGGCATGCCAGTAAATTGCTCACATATCCCCTTACCATAGGCTCCGTCCTCCACCAGAACAGTGGGCTGACATTGAACAATCAGCGTGTCACTGTAGAGGGTAGCAGGTCGCTAGCTGGTGGGTCGTTTCTATTTGCTTATTTCTCTCGTTGAGGAGCTTGTTCGTAGCATTACGCACAATGCTTCATGTTCCCCCAGGCGCTCCTGACACGGAGGAAGCTGGTGCCCCGAAGCCCCAGATAAGGATCTTCATCCTGGGCGCACGTGCAGAGTCCTCACTACCCCCCCATGTTTGGGAGCAGCTGTGCATGCTCTTTCCCTCCTGTAATTTTCACTTGTTTTTCATTGGCCCCCAAGTTTCGCTCCCGAAGCAAGTGAATCAACCCGTTCCCCAGAGTAGCGGCTCTTCTACATTGAGTAACGCAACTCAGCAAACTGAGGTGAACGCAGAAGGGGCTTCTGAGTATGTCCCGAATGTTTACGAACCCCCCACGCCGAAACCTATTGCCCGTCTGAAGCGTACTCGCTCTTCGATCCAGCTATACGGCGCCCCATCTTATACGATCCCATATTCCCCTCAACTCACTATCACAGGCATCCAAGCGAATTATTCGGAGGTGCACTCACAGTTTCAAGAGACTTTTGATCCATACACAGACGCTTTCTTCCTCTTCTCTCCGGGGTTTGGCTTTCCATCGATGACATCATTGTCGGAGCTTGATGCGAAGCCCCTTCTGCAGATAGCATCGCCTTCGGAGTGGGGTGCAGTCGTTCCGGCAATGTTGTCAACGCGTTGCGCTATTTTTGTAACTGGTTTTTCACCGGTGGACGTGGAGAGAGATATTCGGTCCCTGGAGGTAGCACCAGATGTCATGGGTGAGTTTGAGTGGATCATAACCCCTGGCGAGAATGCATTTGGAAGTGAAAAGTGGGAGATTGCAGATTTTGATCCTAGAGTTATGGTGAGGACAAATTGGGGACTTTGGGCAATTCGGGGGAAAGGTAGACAAATCAGGCACGATGGGCGTCTTAGCCATGCTCTTACATGTTGTGACTTGCACTAAGGTCAGACTACTACACAACGTCGTTGCTTTACAATCTTCCCCCACCGACCCTTCATACTTTCTTTGAGAGCAAGATCGAACACCTCCTGCACCCCTGTACCTGTTTTGGCTGAGCACTCTATGTATTTGGCACTGATTTCTTTTGCTACAGTAGCGCCCTGTTCTGGTGTCACTGGAACTAGTCCCTGCGCAGCTAGCATGCGTCGTGTTTGTTCGTCTCTACGTAAATCAGTCTTCGTGCCAACAAGCAAAAGCGGCGTCCCTTCACAAAAGTGAGCCACCTCTGGGTACCACTGCAATAGCGTTGAGCCGACTTCAGCAGAGAGCGATACACCAAACCTTGTCTTGAACATTGCCCAGACTGACAGGAAAGTCGATAGAGAAGACAATCAAGATAACATCGCTGTCCGGATAACTCAGCGGTCGCAATCGATCATACTCCTCCTGACCAGCGGTGTCCCACAGCGCAAGTTCTACCACCTTACCCTCGAACTGAACGAGCGTCACGTAATTTTCGAATACTGTCGGAATATATGACTGCCCCACTATCAATGTCCACTGGATGACTCGAAACGCCGCGGAACGTACCTCTGGGAATCGATTCTCCGCGTAGACTATGAGTAGACATGTCTTCCCACAGCCGCCTTCGTACGATGTTACTGAATTATTGCACGAAAAGAGTATCTCGCATACCGTCGCCCACCACCACGAGCTTCTTCTTTGCATCCGGCCTACGAGCGGAATTGGACTTTGGGTCCATGCTTGAAACCAAACGTGTATGCCGAAGTGAGTTCCCGGTCACGTGCAACAATGCTGGTTTGCGGAGTTTAATTATGTAAGATGTTATATCAGGCAGGTCACTTTACACCCTTGGCACCACTTTTGAGAGGTTCCCATGGCCTCTAAGCCCAGTTTCTTTGCACACATGAATAGGTGTAGTGGCGACCAGTAGTTGTTACTATGGATGGCGATACACTAAGATCTCAGTGCACAATTGCCAGACTAAAAATCTGTTATTGAGAGAGAGACCAAAGGGAAATTTTACAGCAGAGCGACTACTTATAATACAAGGCGGGAATACTCGGAATGATATATTGTATGGTGACATACGTGTGAGGGCCGAACGTCCTCTCATGACAGTTCGGCCAAGTCTGAATGATTGAATGTCTCGTTCGTCACATACCCCCCTTCGAGGGTACTCAGTACCCTTCACTCCATCTAGTCTGCTTGCCCCTTTCCCTTCTGGTTGGCCTTAGTGGCCTGCCCCTTGATCAAAATTCCACTGCCAGGAGAGCCTTCTTTGTCCCTCATGTGAATGTCTCCTTTCTCTTTGGCAGGAGGCTGAGTACTGGGGCCGGGTTCTCCATATTCAGAGCCTTCATGAGTGGGCGCGGGAGATGGTGAGAAGGAACAACGATCACTGCACGCAGAGGTGTAGTGTGAGTCAGGGGACACCAACCGTCGGTAATGATCCTGAAGGAGTTTCTTGCCTGTGCTGGAGATGCGATGCTCACTACCCCCAGGCCCTCCGAGTCCCTTCCTTTGCCGCTTCCTGTCCCACGCCCCAAACGCTTCCTTCCTTTGTTCCTCTGCCTTTTCTTCCCTATTCATGGCCCTTATGGTGAGCTGACATAGGGCATGGTCTTCATCCCTAGTCATCACTCGAGCCTCGTTTCATTCCCACTTGTTCCTGAGGTCGGCATCCAGTCCTAACACCTCTTTGACAGTGGGCGACCAGCTG
Organism: Scleroderma bovista; assembly: GCA_037178675.1. Taxonomy (NCBI): domain Eukaryota; kingdom Fungi; phylum Basidiomycota; class Agaricomycetes; order Boletales; family Sclerodermataceae; genus Scleroderma; species Scleroderma bovista. The sequence continues at coordinate 46,234 of JAYMGJ010000474.1, forward strand.
CCCTGGGGAAAGTGAACACCCACTGGATTTATCCCTTCATAGTGGATGGTGGTGAAAGATAAGCCTGCGAGTCCCCTTCAAGCAGCTTCCTGCTCGAAAGCAAGACAAAAGCAGTCATAGCCCCCTGGGATCCTATCAGGGATTTCCTTTTTGCATAGCACGTGTTCCAGTGTGAAGAACTCGTGAATCTGTTCAAAATGGTAGCTTTCATGGTAGCTTTCACCCTTGTTGTTGATGATCCAGACCTTGTAAACGTCAGCCTCCTGACGAATAAACTCGGGAGTATAATTAAGGTCGTTGATACCCATTGCGAAGCAGTTGAGGGGGTAGGTAGGGTGTCTGGTCCTAAATGGTGGTTTTGCGCTTGCTGGACTGTTAAATTTGGGTCATGTGACCTCAGGGCTAACTAAACCCCCTGTTGCTTAGGCAGTGCACAATTACAGGAAAATATGACCAAGCCGGGATTTGAACCCAGGACCTCCTGGCATATACCCAGGTGCTCTAACCACTGAGCTACTGGGCCGCAGGTACTCTAGGGCACTTCTAGGATTAGTGCAGAACATACACTTTCCAACATGGACGTAGTATGTGTGCTGCACGGGCCCAATGGTTACAAGACAGACATCTCCCCTTTATATCATAAGGTTTCACGGTCGATCCGGATGACCGATGCCTTGAATTGGTGGCAGGCAGTGTCATGCGATCACACTGACATGGCGAGCATCAATAGCATTTGCTCTGGTCAGGAGCAGAGTGTTGTCGCCTGTGGGAGTAATGATTATTACCAACGCAATTAGGCGCTGTCTCCTTGGTGCGATGTTGACGTTGTTTCCAGTCCCGTGATCTGGAGCCATCTCGCCTGGTGTTTCTACTGGGCCCAACATCCAGGAGTTGCTGTCGTGTTCGTCGATACAGTTCTGTGTAGGGGATCACAGGCAGTTGTTTCAACAGGCAATGGTGAGGGCGCTGTCTGGAGGTCGTACTGTCATGGTAACCAGACCAGGCTGATGCCAGAACTGGTCACTGTCTCCTCATATCCTGATGGACAGGGCAATTTTTGTTAGGGTGACATATGCATATTGCTACGCACCTGGCAACTATGTCCTCATCTTTGTCCGACGCAGTTCCGATATTGTTATTGGTCAATCGTGATATGTCATTGATACCTAGTACTTCAAAGTAGTCAGTGAGTGCACGAAGGTGTGCTATTTCACCATATGGTAGCCATGTAGTATCACCAGATGTCCAGTGAACCTCGAACGAGGTGTCTGAGTGACTCCCTCGGTGCGATAGGATCTTGTCAATGGTCCATTCGCATGCTGTGCCTCCGAGTTCAGGGATCTGTTCGTCTAGGCAGCCAGGAAACAGGTGGTCATCATTAGGGACATGGATGCGTAGCAATGACAAGTGGAATACATTGTGAATGCCTCACTGGCATAGGGAACTAGGACGTTCAATGCGATATGAGTAGTTGCCAAAGTCCTGGCTTATCTTATATGGTCCCACAAATTTCGGTACTAATTTCCTAGTTGTCCCTTTGGGGAAGCTAACATTTTTTGTTGAGATGTAGACCAAATCACCCACAACAAAAGGGCACATGCATCTCTGTTTGTTCGCTTGCACCGTTTGCTTCACCCTTGCTGTCAGCAGCGCATCATGCACTGCTGTCAATGCTAGCTTCATTCTTTGTGCGTATGCTCTTACGCTTGGATATTCGTCGCTACTTGGAGCATCCCAAATCATAGTTCTGGGCATTCTTCCAGTGTTCAAGAAGAATGGTGAGTACCCCATTGATTCAGATCGAGCCAGATTGATAGTGAATTCGATAGCTGGTAGCCTCATCACCCAGTCCTTCTGGGTAGGCCCAATACAAGATCTCAGCATCTGGCTGATCGTTTGGTTAGCATGTTCTGTTGACCTGTCAGTTTCTGGGTGGTAAGCGCTCAACATGCGCTGCTTTACACCCATCAATTTATTCAGGTGTGTCCAGAACAGGCTCGTAAATAGAACATCTCAATCGCTAACAATTGTTCTAGGTAAGCCATGAAGTTTGTAGACTTCAGCAAACATTAACTCAGCGATGTCCTTTGCTGTGTAGGTTGTTCGGCTCGGCACCAGGTGTATCATCATGGTAAGTAGGTCTATTATCACTGTTATTGAGTCATATGATCTGTCTCTATCCTTTGATTCAGGTAACGGGCCCATGAAGTCGACTCCAATTGCATCCCACAGTGCAGACGGTACAGACAGTGGATTCAACAATCCATACGGCTTCTGGTTTGGTGGTTTACTCCGTTGGCAGGTTGTGTTGAAGCAATACCTATATACATAGAGGAACTGCTACTCCAACTCACCTGTTGGGTGGAGTGCACAACCAGAGATGGTAGTGGTAGCTGGTTAAGAGCTGTTTATATACAACAAATAGTGTGACACGTGACTGTGATGTGTGATGTGTGACATGTAACATCTACTCTAAAGAGGACTATTACTAAGTCTACACTAATATGGGTTGCAGTCTTGTGCACACTTTGTCGACAGTTTACACTGAATGCATGTGTGACTTCAACACTCCCCCTCGCTGTGCTGTATGTAGAGCACTTCAGCGAATAAGGCGCTAGATGCTGCCAGAGGGAAATTGTAAGCCTAGTTGAGCTCTGAACTTTGCAAACTTCTCGTGTGGTAAGTTCTTGGTGAGCAGATCGGCGGGATTTTCAGCACCATCAATAAAGAATAATTCCACATTACCTTTTGTGACTGACTTGCAGATTCCATGGTAGCGGATGTCAATGTGCTTGGAGCAAGGCTCCGTGACAGGGTTGGATGCCATAAATATGGACCCCTGATTATCACTGCAAATCGGGATAGCTTTCGGCTTATAGCCGAGCTCACTGAGTAAACTTTGAATCCAGGTAACTTGGCAAGCACAATCACTCAAAGCCATGTATTTGGCCTCAGTGGACGAGTACACAATAGTCTTCTGCGCACGAGAAGTCCAACTGATCAAGCCATCTGCAAGCTTCAGGTAGAAACCTGTTTGCGAGAGGTGAGAGGTAGGGTCTGATCCCCAATCTGAGTCCATGCATGCAATCAGGCCAGCACCAGATCCACCATTGTACACTAGGGAGTATGTAGGTGTCCCAATTAAATAGCGACAAATATATAGTGCTTTGTTTAGGTGGTCCTGAGATGGATTCTCGGCATGGCGTGAGAGATGTGTGACTGCAAAGGCAATGTTTGGCCTAGTGCCTAACATAAGGTACAGAAGGGACCCAATAACCGTCTGGAAATGGGAGCGGAGTTCTTCATCAACAGGCTCTGTATTTTTGGCAGCATAGTAGCCAGCTGGCAGTGGGGTGCTTGTGGACTTTGCATTTAGCATGCCACAGCATTCGATGACCTTTTGTAGGTACAGTAGACTACCTCATAACGCATCTCAATGGGACCGCCAAAAGTTTATGCATTAGGTCATTTATGCACAAGGCTTTTGTCACACCTATGTGACATCCATGTGACATGTTGTGACTAGTGTTGACAAAGACACGACACCGTGCTATTGTTGACAACAAGGACAATGACGAGAACAGGTGCCGCCAACGCCAGTGTTGACAACCACAACAACCACAACAACAGTGATGACCATGCATCCACCACCAATGTTGACTGTCACAACCACGATGGCAACCAATGCTGGGATCATCACCACAACCAACATTGGACTACCACAAACAACAACCAAGCTGATAGATCACCATGACCACAATGATGCCATACCACTGCCTGTAATGAGAATAACATTGAGACTATAACTGTGATGACACCAACACCAACACCATCACTGCCACATTGGCACTACCCACCCAATGATGACGACGAAGTGCCACCAGCCATCAATGCATCAACTTTTGTATCTACTCAGTTCCACTTGTATGACTTGATGCAGACACATCTGCTAGCAATTGCTCCTTGTATATTTTAGATGTAATTGACCTTGGTCAGATGTGTGTTAACTTTGAATATGTCTGTAATGGTAGGGCATATTTTAGTTGATTGGAATACAACACCTCGCCCTGCTCGGCCCAGGCCATTCAATGGTAGTGCTCATAATGCATAATTTTCGCCACAATAGCTTGCACTTTGCATTATGCACAGATGAGCAATTTTGAGTGGGTCCCAACTTGGTTCCAGGGAAATCTGATGCACTACCTATTTTATGCATGCATACCTAATGCATTTTGATGTAGTCTACTGTACGTGCATTGATCCAGGTGGATAGTGCGACCCTTGCGAGTGATTTGCATTCGGAGGAACTCTTTAGGTTATCCAAGGTCTCTGCACTCCCATTTGCACATGAATTGTGCTTTGATGGCATCAACAACAGCCTTGTTAGGGCTGCAGAATAAAGTGTCGTCAACATAGATAATACCAATGATGATGTTGGTGCCTTTCTTCTTGTAGAAGAAGATGCCTGCTTCAGACTTAAGGCACTCAAACCCAAGCTCCTTGAGAGACTCATTGAGTGTGCGCCACCAAGCTAGGCTGGCCTGTTTGAGGCCATAGAGGGCACGCCAGAGGCAGAGCACTTTGTGCTCTTGCCTGGGAACTGCAAACCCTTCGGGTTGTTCCATATAGATCTCTTCATCGAGCTTGCCATACAAGTAGGCACTGCAAGCATTTCTCAATGTTTCATGACAAAACATTGTAAAAAAATAGAAGAAAGAGATACTCTTTTATTTACAATTTTGTTTAACAAAAAAAAATGAATATTATACAGCATTATTTTTGTCATTTTTGTCTGAAGACATGATTTGAGATCATTTCTTATGTTGGGACTATAAAAAAATCAACCTTTTCTTCTGCCTGTCCCTTGGAAAATACATAAAGAAAAGACAATGTAACTTTTCTCACAGCAGACAATTTCAATTTTCTGCAGTGAAAAATTGTATCAAAAAATATTCTTTTCCACAAGAATAAATGTTTAGAAAATATGCTATATATTTTTGGTCATAACACTCTAGCCAGCTAATCAGCATCCAGGAACAATCATGTTTCTTGAAGAAAAATTTATTGTTTTCTCTCAACATGTTTTTAACAATAATATGATGCTTTATTTCTAATAAAACATACTGAAATACTTGCTATGAGAAAAGTTACATTGTCTTTTCTTTCTTTATTTTGCAAGGAATAGGCAGAAGAAAAAGGTTAAAAATTTTATAGTCCTAACATAAGAAATGATCTCAAATCATGTCTTGGAAAAAGAAAGACAAAAAAGATTTTGTATGATATTTGTCTTTTTTGTTTAACAAAATTGTAAATAAGAGAGTATCTCTTTCTTCTATTTTTTTACAATGTTGTGTCATGAAACATTGAGAAATGCTTGCAGTGAGGCACTCTGAACATCGAGTCCAGTGATATACCAGTTTTCAAGTGTGGCAAGTGCAAGCATGAGGCACACTGTTTCAAAGTGCACGACTGGTGAGAAGACCTGGTCGAAATCTAATCCCTTGACCTGGGAGAAGCCTTTCACTACTAAGCGGGCTTTCTTGTGGCCATCTGACTTCACATCAAAGACCCATCAATTTTTAATGACCTTCTGGTCTCAGGGACGGTCAACTAGCTCAAAGACTTTGCACTTTTGCAGCACGTTGAGCTCTTCTTGGCAAGCAAGTTGCCAGAGTTTCTGCTCAGCTTGGGGTAAGCAAGCAATGTCCTTATAGGACCAGTTGTGGACGCTCTCATATTGAGGCTCACTGGTTGTGAGGGCTTTGCCCATCAGGAAACGGACTAGGTTTGCTCCCCCTTCCTCGCACATCTTTTGCACATCTTCCTCACTGGGCGTTGCAGAGGTGTTGGGGAAACCACCAGGAACATGGTCTGGTGTGTCTGGTTGTGGGGGCCTAGGGGCCTCACCCACTGTTTCTCGCCATCAAGAGGCACTTTTGATATCCCGGAGTTGCTCAATGGGATGTTGCTGCTCACCATACATGTTACTGGGGCGCAATGGCACTCTACGTTCACATTGGGGGCAGGCAGGTATATTAACTGCAGGGGGTCGTGGCACATTTTGGCAGTGTTCAGATTGGCCAGGGTGCTGCGGTGCCGGAGGTGGCGGGTTTCTTGCCGGTGAAGGCGTTCTCGGTGCCGGTGGAGGCACTGGAGATGGCGTATGGGGAGGATTTATTTGATTAGGCTCTTCCTCAGGAGCCTTGGGTTTCTTGTGCTTTGGATCATCATCCTGCGCTTGGGGATGTGGGTAGCCATGGTCGTGTTCCACATCGTCATCACTGTCAATATCATCAGGGGGGTTCCCTGGTCGATCGGTGGTAGGTTTTGGATTTACCTTTCCAAAAGGGTTCTCGAGAGGTTCGCGCCTGTTTTTGGGGCAGCGAGGGAAGTGACGCTCATCAAAGACAGCATGAGCAGCAGTAAACACTGCATTGGTGGAGCACATAAACAGAAAGTTGTGCTCATTGCCAGGGGCAACACCGACATAAGTCATAAGCTCCGACTTGGGAGCCATCTTGTTTGCTCGAGCTGAGGCTGGGAGGTAGACAAAAGCTCCACAGCCAAATATACGGAGGTGATCGATGTTAGGCATCTCCCCCTTAAGCATTTTATGGGGGGTGCACCATCGCAGGTGAGCTACCAGAGTACGGTTGTAAATGTGGGTTGCGTGAGCGAACGCAAATTCCCACCAGGAGTCAGGAGTGCAGGCTTGATGCCGCATAGACTCAGCTTTATCCATGAGAGTGCACCCTAAATGCTCGGTGCGGCCATTCTGCATGGGGGTTCTTGGAGCACTTTGATATATTTTTATTCCTTTCTCAAGGAGTGCTCGATCAAATAGATTGGATTTATACTCTCCACTGAAAAGACAACAAAGTGTTTGGGTGGCTGCTCCCTCAGATGAGGTGCATTCGACCCAGGAGCTTCTGGAGGTCAGGCAAGGCTCCCAAGGACTGGGGAGACTAGGAGAAATAGGGAGAGTAGTGGTGTTCAGTCACTCCAGGACTGAGCTCAAACATATACACAGGAAAGAGGGAGATTGCTTAGTAAGCTAGTACAAGCCTACATAAGCTAAGGTAGGAGAGTCCAGTATCAGTACTACTATCAGTAACACTACACACCTAGAGACAGGACAGTCTCTACACCGCCAGCATTGGACATCCATCCAACAATGTGCGTATCATGTTGGACGTGCACCATTTCGAGGAAATCTTTTGTAGCCATAACCGCTGCAGCTTTGGAGCGAAGAGGCATAGTCCAGGCGTGAGAGGTATAGTCGTCGTAGAAAGTGATAACATATTTAAACTTCCAGTACGATGTAACCAGGAAGGATTTGAGATCAGAGTGCACCAGCTCGAAAGGCTTGGAAGCATGTCTTTCATTCTCAGGGAAAGCTCGATTGGGCATTTTGCCAAGAGCACATCCAGGGCAAACACAGTCCTCAGTAGGAAAGTGGATCTCTGGGAAGCACTGCATATGTTTTTGCACGCATTGGAGTACTTCCTTCGAGGGGTGCCCGAATCTCTGGTGCATAATGTCATAATCGACTTTGCTCATGGAGGCGATATAGTTAGATCTAATTATCAGGATAGATCTAATCCTGAAAATGATGTTGCGATCATCTTCTGGGTCTGGCCCAAACCATAGGTGTTCAGCTTTATGGATGAGGCTAATGCCTCGCTTATCACCAGTGACTTTGTAGTTATGCTGGAGCATTTCGCCCATAGAAATAAGGCGTGCAGTAGCGCCTGGCATATGGAGCACTTGGGTGAGTGTAATGACTTTCTCATCCCTAGAGTTGTGGTTTAGGCACTGGAGTAATACCATGCCAATGCCAGCAATTAGTGCTACACCATTTGCGGTTTTGGTGTAGTGCACTCGTTTTAGTGCATTGTAGGAGGCAAAATCACCTATGTCACTGGTGAAGTGGCGTGATGCGCCAGAGTCTAGTAGCCAGAAGGCACCAGATAGTTCACTATTGTCAATCATTTTTCCCTTACAGCCAGCACAGTGTGCATCATTCGAACACGAACAGATATATGCTTTACTCAAGATACGACATGACATATTATAGTGACTACTTGCTATATACAGTGATGGCATATAGTGCACATGTAAAGGGAGCGTGTCAGTGTCAATCAGCACGTGTGCAGAAGGTACTTGCCTGAAGAGGCTGGCCTCTGCGCCCATCACCATTGACGTTGCGTTGTAGCGGTCGAGGACCATTGCGTTGATCTCATTGAACTCGTCATCAGCGAATGGTTCATGAGCAAAGGGCTCTTCATCCCCAAGGGAGATGGCATCCTCCTCATACATCATGATGTGCTCCTAAAGACGAGGGCGCTTCAGCGAGGAGGGACCGGCCTCAGGCTGGTCCAGGGTCGCACTCGCCAATGACACAACTTGGTCAAGGGTGTGGATGGTCTGGCAGGAGAGCTCTACCCCCAGATGGTGTGCCAAATCAAAGGCCTTGATGGTATTATCGAATGCAGGGGGCCATAGTTGGTAGCACCAGGGGTGTGAGCCAGGGTGCAAGGGTCGACGGTGGGTTCTGGTCCATCGTAGTGGACGTAAGTAGCGAAGGCTGCCTGTTGGGCGTTCTCGCGGCGAGTGTGAGCCTTCTTGCTGCCATGTCGGGTGCGGCCTCCCTGTCCTGGACCTGCCTTGCTGCTGCTGCTGCTGGGCAAACTTTGGGTCAGCCAGCTTGCACTTTACAGCGCTAAGCTTGTTGGCCTGGGGGCCCTTACCACCAGTGCAGGAAGAGGCGCCTTTCTGCTCGAAAGAGAGCGTGGTGGCCTTGACGATCCCGTCAGGCTTCAGATTCTTAATCTTGTCCAGCGACGTTTGGCTGAGTATCTGAGCTACGACCTCCATAGTGGGAGGGAGCTTGCAAAGAATAATCATCACCTGCATGGGGGCAGGGAACTTGAAGCCAGCGTCCTTCAGGTAGGTGAAGTGGCTAAGCAACTTCGTAATGGCAGGAGCAGGGTGGGAGCCAGTGGGAATGTTGGTGGCCAGGAGCTTGCTAAGCTCAGCATAGGTGGAACCGATACTAGGGGCGCCGAAGTTCTTCTTCAGGTGGTCCCATACTTCCTTGACAGACACGAGTTCGGAAATGGCAACTTGAATCGAGGGGGCAAGGCGCAAGGTGATATTACTGAGCACTCTCTTGGTGTTGTCATCCCACTCCTTTCAGTCATCATGGCCATCAGCGGGTTGTGTCATTGAATAAACGTACCATTGGCCTTGTGCCCGAAGGTAGGCCTGCATAGAAGTGTGCCACTGCTGCCAGTTGGAGCCAGTGAACACGGGAACCATTTTGTCAAGAGCACTGGACATGGTGATGTTCTGTTGGGTGTCAATGGAGTCAGCAAGTGAATGCAACAACAGACAAGCAAGAAAACAAGAAACACCTGAGTGCCAGTGAAGGCACTTCTGTCAACAGCTAACTCATGACTAGGGTATGCCGGCGCAAGTCGTCGACAATGTTCGCCATAGTTGGTGCAAGTCATTGACAAACTTTGCCTGGGGCAATACAGGTGCTCAACTAGGAGCTCACTGTCTGGCTCAAGTCGTTGACCGACTTCACCTTGTGGCTGTGCAGGGGCTCAGCTAGGAGCTCACTGTGGTCCACAGCGTCAAGCTAATTAAAGCGATGCTCAGGGAGCTGGAGCACTGTCTGGTGCATTGCTGCACACTGTCATATCCATACTTTTCCAGTTGCAACTCCGGTCTAACCATGGCCCGCCTGACCTCTCCTTAGGCATAGATGCAACTCCGGATCTAGTCCGGCCATCTCCAGCCCTATAGCTGCACTCCAGCTCAACTCTGGTCACTATGTCCATCTCCGCCTCAGGACTAACCCCTGTCTTCCTACAGACAGATCCGCGGTCTAACTCCTCCATGTCGGACCTGTACCTACCACTAGTCGCTACTCCGGTTTCAGTCCGGCCACTCCCTTAGCCTTGTCTGCGACGTAGCCCAACTCCGGCTGATACATCCAACTCCAGCTCAGTTCTGCTCCTGCTCCTGCTCCACTTCCTCTGTCAGGTCCACCAAAGGCTTAGGACATTTCCATGTCCAACTCCGGACCTTCCTCGAGCTACTCCGCCCTTCCTCCACCTGTGCACTCCCTCTTGCACTCTCCGGTCATGCACTTCCTCCGGTCATGCACTTCCTCCGGTCCCACTTCCTCCGGTCCTGGACATCGCTCCGGACTTAACATTAGTTAAGTCCATCTCTGACCCTTACCTGTCCTCTTCCGACCTAGTTCCCTTGTCCCTGCTTTTCCTCTGTTGTCCCTGTAACTCTAGTTCCCCGTGTCTGCTTCTGCTCCAGTTTATTTTCCTGTCCCTGCTTTATTTTCTTGTACCTGGTTTATTTTCCTGTCTGCTTCTGCTCCATCCCTTGTCTCGACATTAAGGTGTTTACTTGTCACCGTATATACTCACCTTAGTTTCATTACTATATAAACTACCATACTCCGGCCTAGTAGTCCTTAGATCAAATCTCGACTAAGATACTCCCCACTCTGTACTACCCACCATGCTCTCCTAATCCCATCTTGTTCTCCTGAACTCCGGCCAACTCCGGCCTCTGTCCTATCTCGTCCCCTTGGTCCTATGTCCGATCCTAGCAAGTCTCCTACTTGCACGAGGGCAAAAGCCACCTCTGTCCCAGACTCGACGCTAGACCTCTCAGGACTTATCCCACCTCTGGGATGTCCTTCGCTCCGGACAAACTGCGCTCAACTCCGGACCACTTTCCCGCGGTCCGGACTTACTCCGCAAAAACCCGGACTTACTCCCTGTGCTTCTCTAGTGCCCGGACTTTGTTTGTTTGACCCGGACTTGACTCTCCGCACTAACTAGCACCTACTAGTGTCTGGACTTACCTCCTCATTAGTTCCCTGCACCTCTGGACCTCCTAGTAAGATCGTCGAGGAGAACCGGTCTTGACACACACAGTGCACTCACAGGGCTCATAACCTGTTGAAGCAATACCTATATATGTAGAGGAACTGCTACTCCAACTCACCTGTTGGGTGGAGTGCACAACCAGAGATGGTAGTGGTAGCTGGTTAAGAGCTGTTATATTATATAGGTGATGAACACTGTTTATATACAACAAATAGTGTGACACATGACTGTGACACATGATGTGTGACATGTAACATCTACTCTAAAGAGGACTATTACTAAGTCTACACTAATATGGGTCGCAGTCTTGTGTGCACTTCGTCGATGGTTTATGCCAGGTGCATGTGCAACTTCAACAGGTCGTACATGAGGCACAAAATGTGGCAATGTCATGCACCATTGTGTCCCACCATATGTATTCCCATAGGTACAATAACATTTTCTTGGAGCCCAGATGAGCTAACAACAAATGTGCTTGGAACACTTCTGTCGGGTAGTCTTAAGCGTATGAAGCCATCCTTGGTAAGTGAGAAGTTCTTGAATGCTTTGGGGGTCTCTAATATCTTTCCAAAGAATGTGTCTTCTTTATATCGACCCTCGCCTCCTGTAGGAGGTGTTTGTTATGTGGGTATGTGTTACGACCATGTCCAACTCCGGGACTTATCCGGTTACTCCGGTTGCATCGCAGCTCTGCAGCTCAACTCCAGTCGCTCAGTCACTTACTCCGGTCACAGTCGCGCAGTTATACTTCCGTTAAGCATGACACCTGGTCTATGCTCCATTCGCTCATTACCACACCTCGCCATCTACCCTGCCTTGACGTGAGTTCTCCGTGAACTCGATATATCCTATACCTTGTAGCATTTTCACTGGACCTGACCTAGTCCTAACTCCGGTCATTCCTTGTCCGCTATTAGGTTGTTTACTTGTCACCATATGTACTCGACCCTAGTTTCTACTTAGTATAAGTACTCCGTAGTTTATTCTGTATACCTCAGTCTGAAATCAACCATAGTCTCTACTCCTGATCTTGTCCGTCTCTGTCTCTGTCTCTGTCTCCCCTTCTTGACTGGAACCTACGCAAGGGATCAACGCTCGTTGTCCTTAGTTGTTGAATCCAAATGGTCACCAACTCCGGCCGGACTAATCTCTTGTCCAGCCCTCTGCCCTCTCCCTTCGTCCGTTTCTGTCCGGACCTGACCGGACCCCCTACCGGAGTAGACCCGGACTTGACAGTATTTCAGACTCACACTTGTGTGGGTTCACTGTTCCATACCTCGTACGCAAACTAGCTTCTATCCCTTATGACCATGACTACGCGCTCTTGCGCTCGTACTGCTGCAGCACTTGCTGAAAAAGCAGGTGCAGTCGACAACCTCCACCTCTCTGCTGCCCATCAAGCCTTGTCTAACCGCAGGCAACCTCCGGCTTCCGTTAGCCAATTCCAGAGCTTCACAGCTCGAAACCCTACAGCGCCTTTGACTCCGCGTCGAGATGCTGCATCTCAGAGCCTTCATGGTTCTGCAGACTTAGGTCACCATGAATCCATTTCTGGTGATTGATTCCCTTACCGTCGCGAACCTGCCCGACACCAGTGGTTTGGCCCTGAGGACGGACCCGGAGGTGATCCGGATGACCCTGGAGATGGCGACAACGATGATGACGATGACGACGACTTCGTCGACGCCATGGATGAGCTAGACCCTGGTCTAGCTGTCTTCCAAAACTTAGTGGTCGCCGTCAATCGCCTCTCCCGCTCCTCCCGCTGGACCAACGACTCCTCCTCCTCCCGTGCCAAAGTCCGTGAACTGGACACCTTCGACGGTACGGACCCAAAAAAGCTCAGGACCTTCTTGGTCCAGTGTGAGCTATGCTTCCAGGATCAAGCCAAGGCATTCTGCCTTGATAGGGCAAAGGTAACTTTTGCCCAGTCATACCTAAAAGGAATGACACTAGAATGGTTCGAACCGGACCTCCTCCACTCCGGTGATCCGGCTGACCGTCCACTCTGGATGGACAGTTGGGTCCACTTTGTCGCTGAGCTCCAGAGTACCTTTGGTCCTCACGACCCCATAGCTGATGCAGAGCATCAATTAGAGCACCTCCAGATGAAGGATGCTCACCGTGTCACGCGGTATATAGTTGACTTCAACCGGCTTGCCTCGCAGGTCCAAGACTACGGGGATGGCGCGCTCCGCCGCCTGTTTTACTCTGGTCTCCCAGACCGCCTAAAAGATGAGATAGCTCGAGTTGGGAAACCCCTGACTCTGCATGGGCTTAGGGCCCTTTGTCAAGAGATCGACGTGTGCTATTGGGAGCGCAAAGACAAGATCTCTTGTACGACGAAGACCCAGTCCACCTCATCCCCTACCAAGCCCTCCAACTCCGGAGGCAACTCATCCAACTCCGGTCAGGAGAAATCCAAAACCAGAAACGCCTCCAGCCCCACCAACTCTGGCTCGTCCAAAACGACCAGCAACCAGTCCTCCTCCGGCTCTAGACCGGACTTAACCAACAAGCTTGGTAAGGACGGGAAGCTAACCGCAGATGAGCGCAAAAGGCGTCTGGACAACAACCTCTGCATGTTCTGCGGAGGTACTGGTCACTTTGTGGACAATTGTCCAAAGAAGACCAAAAAGGCCAAAGCTCGCGCTGCGGCCATCGCTGCTGAGTCTGGTAAGACGGACTCCAACTCGGGTGCCAACTCCAAGTCAAAAAAAGAGTAAGCAGCTCCCGACCCTCCGCACAACCGGCAAGCTGTGTTGACTCCAGAAGTGCACCCAAGGAGGCTCGCCTCAACGTGTCCACTCTTTACAATCCTAACTCCCTTATGCCTCATGTTCTCCTTTTGTCTTACGATTTACCAGAACTTCGTGCGCTTGTGGACTCTGGTTCCACGCACTGTTTTGTAGATACCCAATATGCTCTCGGACACTCTCTCTCCACTTACTCCGTTCCCCCAATTGTACTCCGGCTCTTTGATGGTACCTCGAATTTTGTAATTACTCAAGCCGTCGATCTATCAGTGAAATTCCCCGCATCCGGTGATGTCACCCCTATGACCTTCTACCTCACTCCGTTAGACTCTGAATGCTCAATTGTCCTTGGACATAACTAGCTCACCCGCTACAATCCGTTGATTGACTGGGTACTGAGCAGTTTAACTTTCTGGACCCCTGCACCAAGTTTGCTAGCGCCCCCGTCGACCCCCTCTCTGGTTCAGTCCAGTAACCCTGTCTCTGGCCTCTCTGGCCAATCTGACCCTGGCCTCGTGCCATCTGTCGACACTCCGTTTTGCCCCCCTCCACACATCTCTCTGATAAATGCAGCCGCATTTGTGCGTGCGTGCAAATTAGAGGGATCCACCAAATACCAACTTCAGCTGTGTCCTTCTGACACAGCAAAGGCTCGTTCTTCCTCCGCCTCTACTCCGCCAGACTTGGACATTGTCCCTCCAGAGTATCGCGATTATGCGGATGTGTTCAGCAAGGTGAAGGCCTCTGAACTTCCCCCGCATCGCGACTACGACTTGAAGATCGACCATGAAGAAGGTACCTCCCCTCCTCTGGGAACTCTCTACTCACTGTCTCCGGTTGAGCTCTCCGCTCTCCGGACTTTCATTGACGAGAATCTCAATACAGGTTTCATCCGTCCTACCACTTCCTCCCATGCTGCTCCGGTCCTCTTCGTAAAGAAGAAGGACGGCTTACTCTGCCTCTGCGTTGACTTCCGAGGCCTAAACAAAATTACCAAGAAGGATCGCTACCCACTCCCCCTTATCTCTGACCTACTAGACTCCCCTAGCTGTGCTAAGATCTACTCAAAGATCGACCTCCGGCACGCGTACCATCTAGTCCAGATTGCTCCGGGTGATGAATGGAAGACCGCCTTCTGTACGCGCTATGGGTCTTACGAGTGGTTGGTAATGCCCTTTGGCCTCACTAACGCCCCTGCAGCCTTCCAGCACTTTGTCAACACCATTTTCGCTGACATGCTGGACGTCTGTGTCGTCGTGTACCTCGACGACATCCTCATTTACTCCGAGGATATGGAGTCCCACCAGCAGCACGTCCGGGAAGTGCTCTGCCATCTCCAGTTGCATGGCCTCTTCACCAAACCGGAGAAATGCGAGTTTCACTCGGACTCGGTAGAGTATCTTGGCTATCGCCTCTCCCCTGATGGTCTAACTATGTCTCCGGACAAGATCCAGACCATCTCCGACTGGCCTGAACCTCGAAAGGTAAAGGACATCCAGTCCTTCCTAGGCTTTGCCAACTTCTACTGCCGGTTTATATTCAACTTCTCGGACATCATGGTCCCTCTCACCCGGGTCACCCGGAAAGACGCTCCTTGGAACTTCTCCGAGGACTGTCGACGCTCCTTCAATGCTCTCAAGCACGCCTTCACCACTGCGCCCATCCTCACCCACTTCATTCCGGATACTCCTATTATTGTGGAAACTGACGCCTCCGACTACGCTGTCGCTGGCATCTTGTCTATCACCTGCGCCGACGGAGAGATTCGTCTGGTCGCATACTACTCCCAGACTTTGACCGCTCCGGAGTTGAACTATGACACCCACGATAAAGAACTCCTTGTTATCTTCGAGGCATTCCGGAACTGGTGTCACTACCTTGAAGGCTCTGCCTCTCCTATAGATGTCGTCACAGACCACAAGAATCTTGAGTACTTCTCGACTTCAAAAGTACTCTCCCGCCGGCAAGCCCGGTGGTCTGAGTTTTTATCACAGTTTAATCTTGTCATTCGCTTCTGCCCTGGTAAGCTCGGTGCCAAGCCTGACGCTCTCACTAGATGATGGGACGTCTACCCCAAAGAGGGGGATAGTGGCTATGCCCGGGTCAACCCCCAAAACCTTAGGCCAGTGTTCACTCAAGAACAACTCTCTAACTCTCTTCGCGCTACTTACCTAGAGTTTCCAGTTCTCCGTGCAGCCACAATCATGGACATGGAAACACTCCATAGTGACATCCTGTCCGCACTACCCTCTGATCCCATTGCCCAGGTCCACCTCACAGATCCACCGGACTCTCGCTGGTCCACCGACAAGGCTGGATTCCTTCGACTAGACGGTCGTATATACGTACCGGACTTGGACGACCTCCGTCTCCGGGTTCTCCGGTATCAACACGATCACCCACTCACTGGTCACTTTGGGCAAAACTGGACTCTAGAACTAATCCGGCGTGAGTATACTTGGCCTGGTCTCAGGACCTTCGTCAAAGACTACGTCCAGTCCTGTACCTCCTGCGCAAGAGCTAAGACACCACGCCATAGACCCTATGGACTGCTGAAACAGCTCCCCGTACCGGAGAAGCCATGGAACTCCATCTCAATGGATTTCATTGAGCAACTCCCCTCATCTACTGGCTTCACAGCCATCCTGGTTGTGGTGGACCAGCTTTCTAAACAAGCCATTTTCATCCCTACCCACGACACCATCACTAGCCCAGAGCTCGCAAAGCTCTTCTTACTTCACGTGTTCTCCAAGCATGGTGTTCCCGCCCATGTCACTTTGGATCGTGGTACAGAATTCGTCTCACACTTCTTCCGGTCACTCGGAAAGGCTCTCGACATGCGCCTCCACTTCACCTCCGGTTACCACCCAGAGGGCGATGGCCAGACAGAGCGGTCTAACCAGACACTGGAACAGTACCTCCAGATCTACTACAACTACCAGCAGGACAACTGGGCGGACCTACTCCCTCTGGCGGAGTTCGCATACAACAACGCACCAAGTGCTACTACCGGAGTCTCGCCGTTCTTTGCTAACAAGGGCTACCACCCTAACATCTCTGTTTACCCAGAACATGACATGACCTCTGCCAGGGCTCGTGACTATGCAGTCGACCTCGAGTCGCTGCATCAATACCTTCGAGAAGAAATGGCCAATGCACAACTTCGCTACCAAGGTCCGGCCGATGCCAAACGTACTCCGGCACCGGACTTCAAAGTAGGCGATCAAGTATATGTGAAAGCCAAATACTTCCGGTCTACTTGACCATCCAAAAAGCTATCAGAAAAGAATCTTGGGCCCTACACTATCATAGCACAAGTAGGCTCTCTCTCTTTTACGCTACACCTTCCAGATTCCATGTGCGCCGTTCATCCCGTCTTCCATGTCTCCCAACTCAAACCGGCCATACCCAACACCATACCGGACTGGATACAACCTCCTCCGCCACCGGTGGAAGTTGATGGTGAACCGGAGTTCAAGATCTCTGAGATCCTCGACTCCAAGGTTGACCGTCGATGCAGAACATGCAAGTTGCTTTACTTGGTACGTTGGTCTGGTTACGAAGGAACTGATGAAGAAATGTCATGGCTTCTCGCCACTGAACTTGGCAACGCTATGGAACTCTTAGAAGATTACCATGTCCGGTACCCGGACAAACCCGGACTACTCGCGTCCATGTAACAATACTCTCGCTCTCCGTTTCTCTTATCTGTTTCCCCTATCTGTTTCACTCTGTAATATCACTCACTCTCAAGTCATTGGAGGCCACTTTTCTTGTAAACAAAAGTAAAACTAATTTACATTTCTATTTACAAGACCTGGACTGGACCATCTACTCCAGCACACCGCTGCCAGGGTTCTCCTGCTCCTCATAGAGCCCCTGGACTTTTTGCTCGACCTCCTCCGGGTCGACCTCCGCCTCGCTATCCTCTGATTCCTCGTCCTTGTCCCAAGGTGCCGTGAAGAAACGGCACTCCTCGAGAAAGGTCTCGAGGCCGGCGCTCAGGCGGTCATTGGACCGCGATACGGATCGAGTGGAGTCCGCGATCCGGGACATCTGTCCCATCATTGCCTCCACCGCGGCTGTAAGCCTGTCCATCTGTTCCAGGAAGGGACCGGCGTTGAAACCGGACCTTGACCCGGACGGACCCGCCACCTCCACTATCTCCTCGTCACCGGTAACGACCTTCGCCGTCTTCTTCTTCTTCCTCTTTTCACTGCCTCGCGGTGATGTCGCCACCTCCTTCTCCTTTGCCTTGCCCTTCCCTTTTTCCGCCACCAGACCTGGACCCCCCACCTCTGGCCACTCACACTTTTCCTTCAAGCCGGCGCACTTTATGCACGCCCGCTGCTTTGGCTTCTCCGGGTCGTGCTCGCACACCGCATGATGCTTTGCACAACACACGCATCTATACAAGGATTAGCAAAACAGAAACAGAGATAAAATAAAAATACTTACCGGACTTCTCCAACTGGACCTGCCTCTGGTTCCTCCCTCGCTCTCTTCTTCGACGCATCTTGCGCCGTCGTTTTCTGTTTGGCGGCTACCCCCACCGCCCTCTGTTTGGCAGCCTCCTCTGCCTGCTCGCGCGCCTTGCGCTCTGCCTCCGCCTTTGCATGCTCCGCCTCCTCGCGAGCCTTCCTCTCTGCCTCTTCACACGCTCTCCTCTCCTCCGCCTCCCGGCGCTGCCTCTCCTCTCTCCTCACCTGCTTGCAGCGACGATGCTCCTTCGCCTTGGCGTCGAGAACGCTCAACTCGTCCTCGCTACCGGACTGTAGCTCCGGCGTGGTGGCCTTCGTCCAGTCCTTGGACTCGACAACGGTAGGGGCAATGGGGGTGGTGGACTTGGCTGGTGCAGACATATTGTTAGAAGGCAAAGAAAACTGGGGGCAAAAGCAAACCGGTCTGATCTTTATAGATCCGCAATTCGTACTCAGATAATCACTCCGGACTCTGCATTGTTTTAGGCAACCACACGACAGCCTCATTGGGGCCTCATGGGTTCGGCCCCTAAAGGGGGGATACTGTTACGACCATGTCCAACTCCGGGACTTATCCGGTTACTCCGGTCGCTCAGTCACTTACTCCGGTCACAGTCGCGCAGTTATACTTCCGTTAAGCACGACACCTGGTCTATGCTCCATTCGCTCGTTACCACACCTCGCCGTCTACCCTGCCTTGACGTGAGTTCTCCGTGAACTCGATATATCCTATACCTTGTAGCATTTTCACTGGACCTGACCTAGTCCTAACTCCAGTCATTCCTTGTCCGCTATTAGGTTGTTTACTTGTCACCGTATGTACTCGACCCTAGTTTCTACTTAGTATAAGTACTCCATAGTTTATTCTGTATACCTCAGTCTGAAATCAACCATAGTCTCTACTCCTGATCTTGTCTGTCTCTGTCTCTGTCTCTGTCTCCCCTTCTTGACCGGAACCTACGCAAGGGATCAACGCTCGTTGTCCTTAGTCGTTGAATCCAAACGGTCACCAACTCCGGCTGGACTAATCTCTTGTCCAGCCCTCTGCCCTCTCCCTTCGTCTGTTTCCGTCCGGACCTGACTGGACCCCCTACCAGAGTAGACCCGGACTTGACAGTACGTTACTGGCGCTGTGCACCATGTTTCCCCTTCAGGTGGTTCTACTGGAGGCAATATGGTACTGTCTTCAGGCATGGGCATTGAGGGTAGTTGGTTCACAGTACCCATTCCTCCCTCCATTCACTCTTGAGGGCCTCTGAGAACGAACCAATTTTTCATGCGTGCTGCAAATTTGGCCCTGGTTTCTGGGTGTCTGCTCTCCACTGGTGTTGGAGGTGGCCTCAGGCGGTGCACCCTAGCCTGGGGTAAAGGATCGGGGGCACTGGACACACTGGGTGTATGTCTCCCCCCCCTCCAGCAGGGGGCGCCAGTCCCGCTATTGTTACACTGCGCCATGCTCTTGTGACAGAATCTTTTGGGTCCACTACCAGTGTGTCCTGGTCATCAGCATGGGCAGTGCATTTATCTGCTAGCTGGTGGCTACACCACACATTTGGCGCAATTGCTTCTTGTCCGACCAGTAATGGTGTGCTGAT
Source organism: Scleroderma bovista (assembly GCA_037178675.1). Taxonomy (NCBI): domain Eukaryota; kingdom Fungi; phylum Basidiomycota; class Agaricomycetes; order Boletales; family Sclerodermataceae; genus Scleroderma; species Scleroderma bovista. Next base: position 65,988 of record JAYMGJ010000474.1, read on the forward strand.
GAGTCCACCCAGTGGTGCAGCGTCCACATCGGTGAGATCCAAGTTGCATTGGAGATACTCGTCATGCGACTGGATTGTCCCAGGTGTGTCGAACTCATACATCTGAGACAACACATCTGGTAATACATTCTCTTCTCCAGGAACATACAACACCTTGAAATCGAACTCCAAGAGGCATTCCATCCACTGGGCCTGGCGACCAGACAAACCTTTCTGGTCGAGGATATGGGTAAGGCTTTTATGATCTGTTACCCATGTAAATTTAGTACCCTGCAGGATATCCCGATGGCAGAGCATGGTCTCCACCCCTGCCATCAGTTCTTGTTTGTGCACAGGGTAATTCTGCTGTGCGGACGACATCTTAGCTGAATAGAAAGCAGCCACAGGCTGGCGCCCTTCCAGTCGCGGCCTTGGGTGACCACCCCTCTGATCCCATTCCCACAGGTGTCCGTCATGACCCAGATGGGGTCATGCTCTGGACCATAGTTAAGGGGAATACGGCAGTGGGGAGCACATGCCGATACATACCGTTTGACCGTCTCAAATGCGTGTTGTTTGGTGTAGCCCCACTGGAAAGGCTTTGACTCGGCGCTAGCCTCAGCTAGGACCCCCAATGGGACGTGGACCTTAAAGATGTCATCAGTGAGGTAGCCCACCACCCCTATGAATCCCCTGCACAAGGTATGGTTTGTGGGGACCTTCCAGTTGATAACCCTATCAACCTTCTCAGGGTCCATTCGAATACCCTCATCAGTGATGACGCAGCCAAGTATTTTCACTTCCTTGCACAGGAAGCAAAGCTTTTTCTCACTAAGGTATAGTTTTTCCTCCTTCAAGATTCGTATTACGATAGTGACGTGTTGGACATGTTCCTCCAGAGTGTCCAAGTAGATAATTATATCATCCAGATACACATCCATGAATACACCAATGTATTCACTGAATATATGGTTCATCAACGCCTGGTATGTAGCCGGCACATTACAATCACCCTGCTGGATGACATGACTGACCATATTCCCATCAGGCATTGTCATGGCCATTTGCCCGACATGCTCCAGAATCACGCGGATCTGTTTGTAGGCATCCTGGCCATCTATTATAGATTGGTAAGGCTTTCTCGCTACTCGTCGCAAGATACCCTCCATGTCAGGCATCGGCGATGACAGCTTATGAGTGTTCTTATTACACTTACTGTTACGACCATGTCCAACTCCGGATCATATCCGGTTACTCCGGTCACATCACAGTCCTACAGCTCAACTCCAGTTGTTCTCAGTTACTCTGGTCAATGGTCGCACAGATAACCTTCTGCTAACTACAACCCTTGGTCTAGCCCACATACAGTCTTTACCACACTTGCCCGTCTACCCTGCCTTGACGTGAGTTCTCCGTGAACTCATTATATCTCATACTTTGTAGTATTTTCACTGGACCTGGTTTATTTTCATCGGACCTGACTTTATTTTCGTTGGACCTGATCTATCCCTTACTCTGGTCATCCTTTGTCCGCCATTAGGCTGTTTACTTGTCACCATATATACTCGTCCCTAGTTTGCACTTAGTATAAGTACTCTGTAGATTATCCTGTACTCCTCAGTCTGAAATCAACTATAGTCACTACTCCTGTCCCTGTCTCTGTCTCTGTCTCTGTCATCATCACCTTGACTGGAACCTATGCAAGGGATCAACGCACGTCGTCCTTGTCATTGAATCCAAGCGGTCACCAACTCTGGCCGGACTATCCCTTGTCCAGCCCTCTGCCCTCCTCCTTCATCCGCCTTCGTCTGGACTTGACTGGACCCCCTACCAGAGTAGACCCGGACTTGACACTTACGCAGGTCCACCATGACATGCAGCCGGGTTGGGGTCCCCGGTTTGGGTATCAACAGCATCAGGCAGGTGTTGCAGGCAGTAGTGAGCTCCCAGTGCCCTGATTTCAGGTATGAGTTTTTCTTCTCAATCCACAATGGCCTTAATGCCTCAGGACACTTGGAAGGCCTCCAGGGATATATTTTACCCTCGTCAATCAGGGGGATTGAGTGAATGAGAGCCCGAAGTGGGGGCAGTGCTGTAGTGCCAACCTGCAAGCATAAAGGTCTAGCCAGCTCACACAGATGATCGCGCAGCTGCTCCAGGCTTCCCTCGTACACCTCCGTGGCTCGTGATTCAAGCATGGAGACCTGGGTTCCCCTCATCTCAAGGGGTTCCTTACTCTCAAGCACAACTCTTGGTGAGTTCAATCCTACCATAACCCGGTGCTGATACAGGAACGGTGTCCCTAATATCATGTCATAGTTTTGCAGGTTAATGACATCGAAATACCGCATATAGTCTGTCCCTTGGTATTGAAAACGGGCTTTCACACCAAAGTTCACCTTTGATCATGATCCCTGTACCGCAAGCTGTATGGTAAGCGGTTTCTCCAGCATCACACGTTCCAACCTTAGCTGTTCAGCCAGAGTTAGAGACATGAAATCAGCCAGTGAACCAGTATCTATTAAGGCTCGTGCAGGTTGTCCGTTCACATGCACCACGACAATGATCGGTTTAGGGATCGTGCATTTGAAGTCTCTGGTCACTGTGGCATTCCTTTGGATGGTGGAGAACCTGGAGGGGATAACTCTGGTATGATAGAGTTCAACAACGCCGGCAGTGCCTTGCCTACTCTCATTGGCAACATTGAAAAGTCAGTGCAGGCTCTCACCAATATCAACATCATCGGGGGATTCAAAGACCTGAGTCCAGAACCTGCTCACTCGTCGCCTATACCACCGTGCTACGTCAAAGTGTGGGTTCTTGGTCTTATAGATTGGGAGAAGAACACAAGTGTGTGATACCATATCCAGAATTTCATATGCAGCTATTTCCTCCCTACAAATGCAGGTGAACCGTGTGTCCCTGTCTATCGAGGCATGTGGGTTATATGACCTGATCAGCCTCCCCAGGATTCGGTCTTCGACTGGGCAGCCCATGGGTGGGTTGAAACTGACCCATTGTCATTCTAACTGTCGAATTTCTTCATCAGGTATTCTTCTCATCTGGCCCACACAACACCAATACCATTTGTCTATGTGGAACCTGGGATTGTGCAGCCATCTGGAGGTAATTAAAAACCCATCTTCGGAAGTGTACAAGTCATCCATTACAATGTGAAAACCATTCTTAATACGGTACACCCAGAAATGATCCTGTGAGTATACTGCCGGATCGTCCGGGTCCTCCCCAGGATAACACGTAGTAGACAGGCACCCCCTTGCTCACTTGCTGAGCGGTTCACCAAAATCGGTAGGCAACCTGCAAAAAGGGTACTTGTATGGATACCATTCAGATGCTTTGCTCTCAGCATCCTCTGAGGATTCTTCGCCCTCACTGGTATTCGCTGGCATCGCAAGGGAGGATTCATCCTCAGTCAGCAAATATTCATCGCTTACTAGTTCAGGTAGCCCATCAATGTCTCCCCCTTGGCTGTCTGATGCATAGGATTCTATCAGGTTGGCATGGATGCCGGGAGTACTTGCTTTCGAAAGTCCCTGTTGGCACTCGATATCTCCAAAGTCAATGTCCACACCATAACTTGTCACCCCAGGGGGTGAATTACCTCCTGACGAGGATGCCACCTTGTTTCGCTGGGGACAATTCCTGGAGAAGTGGCCTGCCCCACTGCAAACAAAGCATAGCCCCTCGGCTTTACGTCGCACCTCTTCGTCCTTGCTCAGCTTGGGACGAGAAGGGTGATCCTTCTTGGGGTAATTTGTGCAAGTATCGTTGGTCACTGTCCTTGGTGTGGAGGACTTTTGGAAGGAAGACCCCGACTTATTATGGGTCTGGCCTTGTTGCCCTCTCTGGCAACGTCGGAACCCTTTTTGGTGGGTGTCCTTTGTCCCCTCAGGCATTGTGGCTGCACTTCTGATCATGATGCCATCCTGGCGCCTACCCGGCTTGTTTTCCCTAGGGGCAGTCATAACAGATCGTGAGATCTCAATTACCTTGGCAGCAGCGACAACTTCCTTTAGCATAGACACTTCGGGATTCAATTTGTCCTTCCATAGGTCCCGCTGGTAATCCTTGTGAAGGCCCTTCCAAAATTTATCGACCTTCAATCGGTTGTTGCATTTGCTGATCATATTCCACATCTCGTTAAGTTCATGCAAGTATTCTCAGACAGTGAGACTATTTTGCATAAACATAGTGATCTTATCATGCTGTTGGTTCTGATAATTCACAGGGAAACAAAAATTAAAGAGTTGTTTAAAGAATTCGTGAATGCGCCAACTGTAAGGGTCAATAGCGACCTCCTCTGAATAAAAGGTACATCCCTTCCCTGTCAAATAGTGGGCAACTATAAATACCTGTTTCTTTTCAGGTACATTCCCATCTTTCACATAAGCCGTACTTTCCATCATAAAGCAATGGAATGCTTTTGAGTCGGCCGAGCCATCATACTTGTTCGGAGGTATTGGCTTTAGGGTCATCTTTCTAGACTTTCATCTTGACTTTCACCATGCCTGGCAAGATTCGGATCGTCTCTTACTATGACCACGATGACGGCTGCAGTTTCGACATCTCCTTCTCCCATGATCTGAGGATCAGGAGGTGGACAAGGAAGAGGACGAATTCATCTCATCCAATGCTGACAATGAGTCCGATGATCCACTATTTGAGTCACTCGAGTCATTGTCCTTAGATGACGATCCATCCGAGGACCCTGACGAGTTCGAGCTTGTTTCGGATGACGGAGACCCTTTCTGGTGTCTCCTACCAGTAGGTTTCCTCTTCCTTTCGAGGCATTTGAATGCTAACCCGATGTAGCTGTTAGGATCTATCTGCTCCACTGGTTCCATTGCCTTTGGAGTGTGGTGGTGCCATCGAGGCTTATTGCTCAGGGTAACTGCCCTTTCCACCATCACCTTTACCAGGCTTAGATTTCTTCTTTCAGCAGCGTCCTTCTGTTTCTCATTCTTGGACTGATGCTTATTTTTAACAGGTTTATCAGGCTGTTCTCTGCCTTTGGGCTTTGCCTCCCTGCTCAACACAAGCTTTGCCTCTCATGCTGACACTTTGCGTGCACACTCATTATTCTGCTTGTGTTTGTTTTGCTTGGTCAAGTGTGAACCAGAACTCCCTTCCTCGGAGTCTGCTGTTGACGAGCGCGCAATATCACAGGCCAAATTCCAGGATTCCAGCGCTGCTCATTGACCATCTAGATCCAGGTTGTTGCCATTCTCATAGAGAGCACCCCAGTTTCGGGGATCAATGCCCTTTCCCTTGTCGAGAGTGGATGGTCCTTCGCCTCTCGAAGTAGTCTCTCTTGTCACATCGCCCTGCCTCCCAGCAGGCCTATTTCTTAGGGTGGTAATTCTTTTATTAATTCTAGCACAGTCATCTGGAGTAAGTCCCCTTTTAGCTTCGTGCACCACACGGTTTAACTCATCATCCACAACCTTGGAGCGACATCGCTTCTCACACAATGCTGACCTCGTTCTTTGTCCTTTGTGGCTGATTGTAGTCCAGCCCAGATTATCGTCCTTCTTGTTCCCATCCTCAGGAGTTGGCTCTGACATGTTGTCGTCACTCAGTAATCTATCTGATCCAGATTCAGTATGGATTACAGCCATTACTTCTAAGTGAGTAGTTATAAGTGTTTGTTTCCTGCCCACTGGTACCCTCAGGTCACCAGGCATCATAGGTGAGCTTTCGTGCTCATGTCCCAGAAACACTGGTGAGCAAAGCTTTGAACCGGGATTCACCAGTGAGGTACTCCTTGAACCAGGATCCACCAGCGAGGTACTCCTCGAGCCGGGCACCGATGAGGTTATCCTCAAATCGGGGAAAGCCTCGTTAAGAGGGAGCATGCTCCCATGGACAACATCACTGTATCGTCTTGGTGTGGTTTCGTTCTGATCTTCCTGCATGTTGGCACTTTGGGTGCTTTCATCAGAAGGTGGAGGTACGCTAAGGGGTGAGTCAGCATATTTTTGTGGGTTAGGGCTCACTGGCAAGGAGTTTGCACGGGAGCGCCCCTTGTTTCATAGATTGTATCTCGAAGTCATTTTTCAAGTTTGTAAGAAAAAAGGTAAGTAGCATTGGGGTTATAGGTTTTGAGTGAGGCTTGGTTGGCGTACCCTTGATTGCACGGTGGATGATCGGTCCACATCAAGTATCAGGAAGCGTGAATGGGTTTTTTAAGAGTAGAGTGGGTGTCACGACCGTGACATCCAATCACCCTGTACCCTATTGTCTGATCGCGTCCACGCGTTCACTGTCCGTCTATTGTATGTACTCCCTTTTCCGTTTCTTTCTATCTGTCCTGTATCGCCACCAATCGGTGAGCGCGTTGTCCGTTCTGTCTCTCTGTACTATTACCTAATATGTTTCCTTTCTCGTTTCCAGTTACTATACATTCCCGTCCTGTTGCATTACTAACACAATGTCTATCGGTAAACCAGTTATCGCACTTACCATACTTACTCAGCGCGCAGCGTGGCTGCGCTCGTCGTTCGTCGGTAATCCCGACTTCCCGTACATCGCCTCATCTGTTCTACTCAGTATAAATACCTAGATACTCGGTCTGTTGTAGTTTCAGTTCGAATATCGAATAAGATACTTCTCATCTGTTCTCCCTTCGTGCTCTCGGTCGTTGACCGTTTACCCTCAGACACTCCGTACAACCCTCGGTCGGCCTTCCTAATTACTCGGGAAGCGCGACTATGCTACGTAGCATCTCGGTCTTACCGCTAGGCCAACCTCTGACCCCCAGACCCCTCATAGAGATCAGATCGGTGAAGAACCGGTCTTGACAGTATATTCAAACTCTAGTCTTGTACGAGTTCACAACCATCTATGTCCAGGACAATCCAAACTCGCTCACGCACTGCTCGCGCAAACAACCCAGAACCCTCAGCATCTGACACTCGTCGGGCTGCTGCCTTGAGCGCCCTGACTAGCCTCAGGCGCTCACCCGACTCTGTCTCCCAATTCCAAGGTTTCTCCGCTCGGAGAGCCTCCTCCCCCGCTCAGCGTCGCCCACCTGGGGCCTTCGTCGAAGATCTCGGCGATGACCTAGGTGATGACCATCCCGGTGACGATGGTCCCGGAGGTGATGGTCCCGACGACCCCGACGATCCAAACCCTGATGATGGCGGTGAAGACCCTATTGAAGGCATCCCCGACCAAGAAGAGGCCGGTCTAGTCATCTTTAACAACCTCTCCATCGCTATCGACAGACTCGCGCGTTCTTCACGCTCATCTGAATCTTCGTCTCGCACCAAGGTGCGCGAACCCAACACCTTCGACAGGACCAATCCAAAGAAGTTGCGCACATTCCTAGTCCAGTGCGAGCTCAACTTCCAGGACCAACCGAAGGCTTTTCGCACTGACCGAACCAAGGTCACATTCGCGCAATTGTACCTCAAAGGAATGGCTCTCGAATGGTTCGAGCCAGACCTACTTGGTGCAGGAGATCCCCTTAACCGTCCGATCTGGATGACCGATTGGGAAGAGTTTGTCATTGAACTCCAAACCACCTTCGGTCCCCACGACCCTGTTGCCAACGCCGAGCATCAGCTCAACCACCTCCGTATGAAGGAAAACCATCGTGCCAATCGATACGTGGTTGACTTCAACCGTATCGCATCCCAGGTTCGGGGCTACGGCGATGGCGCCCTGCATCATCACTTCTACACAGGTCTCCCCGACCGAATCAAGGACGAGATAAGCCACGTCGGTAAACTGCGCACTCTGAACGGTCTTCGCGTCGTTACCCAGGAGATTGATGCCCGATATTGGGAACACAAGGAAGAGGTCGCTCGTCAGAATAAGACCTCTACCAGCACTAGTACCAACACCCCCAACACCAAGTTGGGTAAGACCGACAAGGGTAAATCCTCGGGCAACACTGCCCAGTCCTCTTCGTCGTCAACCCCAACTCAGAAAGCCAACAAGTCGGGCAAGACTGCTGAGCTTTCGGACAAGCTCGGCAAGGACGGCAAGCTGACCTCTGAGGAATGCAAGCGCAGGTTCGACATGAATCTGTGCATGTTCTGTGGAGCAACTGGCCACAAGGCCAAGGACTGCCCCAAGTCAGGCTCTCGAGCAGCCAAGGCTAGGGCAGCTACTGCCTCTACCACGAACACGTCGGAAGCCAAACTGACGGCCTCCACCGAGGCAAAAAAATAGATAGCAACTCCCGAGACTCCGCACAGAGTGGGAGTTGCGTTGTTCCCGACTGTGCACCTATGGAGGCCCGACTCAACGCAGCCGCTCTTTCCGACCCCAATTCTCTCCGACCCTCTGTAACAATCGTTGACCATACTATGCCTTCTTTCCCTGCATTAGTAGATTTGGGTTCTACCCACTGTTTTGTAGATCCGTCATTTGCCAATATGAACACTCTTTCACGCTACTCGGTATCCCCGATCATTCTCCGTCTATTCAACGGTACCACCACCACCATAATCACCGAAGCAACCGATCTACCCATCTGCTTTCCCTCTGGCGACGTCACCCCGATGACATTTTATGTCACCCCATTGGACTCTGACTGTAAGATCGTTCTCGGACACAACTGGCTCACCCGATACAATCCGTCAATTGACTGGGTATTGAGCAGTATTAAGTTCAGAACATCTACGCAGCAAGTGCCAACCCCGAGCTCACCCCCCGACCTTGTAGCGCCCTCACCGAGCGTGTTGAGACTCGACGCTACGTCAGTCTCGTCTCCTTCTCTGACCGACCCGCCTCAGGCTCTCGGTCTTCGGGCACCTCCTATCGCTCTCATCAACGCTGCAGCCTTTCTGAAGGCTTGTCAGCTAGATGGCTCTCAACAGTTCTCTATTCAGCTGAAGCCTGATGGCAGTTTTCGCGCTGCGTTGGTCGACGCTGCTCCCGACCTTTCCTCTGTCCCCGAGGCATACCACGACTTTGCCGACGTCTTTAGTAAGGCGAAAGCATTGGTACTCGCGCCTCATCGGGAATATGACCTCAAGATAGAACTGGAAGAAGGAGCGCCATTACCACCCGGAAGACTCTATTCTCTCTCCCCCGTCGAGCTCGAAACCCTTCGGGCATTCATCGACGAAAACCTTCACTTTGGTTTCATCCGTTCGACCTCATCCTCCCATGCAGCCCCTGTCCTCTTCGTCAAGAAGAAGGACGGCTCTCTCCGACTTTGCGTCGACTACCAAGGACTCAACAAAATATCAAAGAAGGATTGGTACCCTCTACCTCTCATCTCCGACCTACTCGACTCTCCGAGTCGGGCAAAGGTCTACACTAAAATCGACCTAAGGCATGCTTACCATCTGGTTCGCATTGCCGAAGGTGATGAGTGGAAAACCACCTTCAGGACTCGCTATGGCTCGTATGAGTGGCAGGTGATGCCCTTCGGTCTCACCAATGCCCCTGCAGCCTTTCAGCGATTTGTCAACTCGGTCTTCGCGGACATGCTCGATGTCTGCGTCGTAGTCTACCTCGACGACATCCTAGTCTACTCGGACAACATGGAGGACCATACCAAGCACGTTCGGGAAGTGCTTCGGCGACTCCGCCAGCACAAGCTTTACTCCAAACCCGAAAAGTGTGAGTTCCATTCGGACTCGGTGGAATACCTTGGGTACTTCCTCTCCCCCGACGGTTTGACGATGTCGCAAGACAAAGTCAAGACAATCTGTGATTGGCCCGAGCCTCGCAAGGTGAAGGACATTCAGTCCTTCCTGGGCTTCGCGAACTTTAACCGTCAATTTATCTTCAATTACTCCGATATAGTGGTTCCCTTAACTCGGTTGACACGGAAAGATGCCCCCTGGGACTTTTCCAACGTCTGCTGACGGTCATTCGACCAGCTCAAGAAGGCCTTCACCACAGCTCCCATCCTCACCCATTTCCAGCCAGGCGCCCAACTGACAGTTGAGACCGACGCTTTGGACTACGCGATCGCCGGTATTCTATCCATCACTGGTTCAGATGATGAGATACGACTGATCGCGTTCTATTCTCGCACTCTGACCGCACCCAAGCTGAATTATGATACTCACGACAAGGAGCTCCTCGCTATTTTCGAGGCCTTCAAGACCTGGCGTCATTACCTAGAGGGCCCTGCCTTCCCGATTGACGTCGTGACCGACCATAAAAATTTGGAGTACTTTTCTACTTCTAAGGTTCTCACCCGTCGGCAAGCCCGATGGTCAGAATACCTTTCCTCCTTTAACCTGATCATTCGTTTCCGACCTGGTAAACTTGGTGCAAAGCCCGACACCTTGACTAGACGCTGGGATGTCTACCCCAAAGAGGGGGATAGGGGCTTCGCCCAAGTCAACCCACAGAACCTCCAACCGGTGTTCCTGAACAGCTCACCAACTCCCTTCGCGCGACATGCCTACACGCCCCAGTACTCAGAGCTAGTGCACTCATGGACGTCGAGCGTCTTCACGCCGATATCCTAGCCAACCTCCCGACCGATCCAATCGCTAAAGCACACCTCTCGGACACATTGAACCCCCGATGGTCGACCGATGAGACTGGTTATCTACGTCTCGATGGTCGCATGTATGTCCCCGAGGCCGATGACCTACGTCTTTGTGTTCTCAGATACAAGCATGACCATCCCCTATCGGGACACTTCGGTCAGAACCGCACTTTAGAGCTCATTCGTTGCGAATACACATGGCCAGGAATTCATACCTACGTAAAAGACTACGTCAAGTCCTGCACGGCCTGTGCCCGAGCTAAGACGCCACGTCACCGACCCTATGGGATGCTCAAGCAATTACCGGTCCCTGACCGACCATGGAATTCCATTTCGATGGATTTCATCGAGCAACTCCCGTCCTCATCCGGCTTCACAGCCATACTGGTAGTTATTGACCGACTATCAAAGCAAGCCATATTCATTCCGACTCACGATACAATAACCTCCCCCGAGCTCGCACAGCTCTTCCTACTCCACGTCTTCACTAAGCACGGCGTACCCGTGCATGTAACGTCTGACCGAGGCTCAGAGTTTGTTTCGCACTTCTTCCGATCACTCGGTAAGGCCTTAGATATGAAATTACATTTCACTTCGGGCTATCACCCAGAAGGTGACGGACAGACCGAGCGAGCTAACCAAACACTCGAGCAATACCTCAGGATGTACTGCAACTACCAGCAGGACAACTGGTCGGACTTACTACCTCTCGCCGAGTTCGCCTACAACAATGCCCCTAGCGCCACGACTGGTGTATCACCATTCTTCGCGAACAAAGGATACCACCCGAACCTCACTGTGCACCCCAAGCGCGATCTCTCATCGGCTCGGGCAAGGGAATACGCAGTTGACTTAGAATCATTGCATGAGTACCTACGTGAAGAAATGGCTGCTGCCCAGAAAAGGTACCAAGGCCCTGCTGATGCCAGAAGATCACCCGCACCTGATTTCAAAGTCGGTGATCAAGTATTCGTCAAAGCCAAGTACTTTAGGTCCACCCGACCATCAAAGAAACTCTCCGAGAAGAATCTCGGTCCCTACCCAATCATTGCCCAAGTCGGCACCCTGTTGTTCACAATCCGTCTTCCCGACTCTATGTGTGCTGTCCATCCTGTCTTCCACGTCTCACAGCTCGAACCAGCGACACCAAATACAATACCGAATCGGTCACAACCTCCACCACCTCCCATCGAAGTCGACGGCGAACCCGAGTTTGAGATCACCGAGATCCTCGATTCAAAGTTCGACCGACGTCGACGCCAATGCCCACTCCTTTACCTAGTTAGATGGGCTGGTTACGAAGGTACCGACGAAGAAACATCTTGGTTGATCGCGACCAAGCTAGGACACGCATCAGAACTCGTGGCCGACTATCACAAAGCCTATCCGACTAAGCCAGGCCCCTTAGAAAGCCTCTTATGCTAAGTCTTTTAAGTCACCGAACCAAGTCTATTGATAGTATACAAAAAACTAAATACAATTGTTCTGTCTGACTATTTACTCGGACTCGCCCTCTCCGTCTTCATCCCCCGACTCCTCGCCTTCCCCGTCCGTCTCATCCGACTCTTGCTGCTCCTCGCTCTCCTCGGGCATCGCTTTGCCCTTGCCCTTTGGGTCCCTTGCGTCTGCCACCCTCTTTGTCTCCCATGCGACCCCATCCACCTTTCGACCGAGCTTCACCAGCTCCCTGGTGTTGTGGTCAATCGCAGCCATGAGCTCCCCGAGTCGGCGGTCTAGGACCAGCGCGACTGAGTCTGGCCGATTCGATGGCCCTGCCACTGAGAAGCTTCCCATCGCCGCCTCGATCTCCTCCGTACTCACGGCGTTCGCGACCGTCTTCCTCGTCCTCTTCCTCTTTTCACCTCCCCTCGGCGACGTGTTCACCTCCGCCGTCTTCTCGCTCTGCTTCCTTTTCTCTCCACTCGCCGACCGCTCCATCGCCGACGTCAAAACTTCGAAGGTGCACTTGACCTTCGACCGTTGACACCAACCGCACGTCGGTGTACGTGCTCCGTCAGCCAGCTCGCACCCACCGCTGTCGCCACTCTGCCGGCATCGGTCACATGGGGGCCTGAACCCCATGATGCCCGTGTTGGAATGGGCAGTGACCTGTCGCGGCTAACCAAGTAATAAGTCAGCGAAATCAAATTAAAATGATCGGCCACGTACCTTGGCCTTGGGCCCTAGCCCCAACCGCGCCCTCATCGCCTCGCCAGCCGCTAGCGACTCGGCCTTCTTCCTCGCCCTCACCTCTGCTTCGGCCTTGCGCCTCGCCTTGAAGTCAGCTCGTGCCTTTTCCTCGGCGATCTTCTTTGCCTGCTCCTCGGCCTTCCGTTTCTCTTCGGCAACTCTCTTCGCCTCCTCCTCAGCCTTCTTCTTCGCAGCCTCCTCTGCCAATCTCCTCGCCTCCTGTTCGGCTGCCTGCTTCATCAATCGCTCCCGACGTCTTCGTGATTGCTCGTCGAACTTGGCAATTTGCACCTGTATCGAGTCAGTCGGTTTCCCTTCCAACTCGGGCGAGGCGGCACGCGTCCAGTCGATGTTGTTGCCGTTGTTGTTGTTTCCAGAAGACATGATTAAAGTGAAGTGTTATGGAAGAGAAAATTTGTTGGGTTACCGTCACCGAAGGCCAGTCTTAAATATGCCCTAACCGATTTTCAAACCCAGACAATGGTCATGCACATTCAGTGTGGAATACGCGTTGCAGCCTCGTGGGCTCGGCCCTAAGAGGGGGATACTGTCACGACCGTGGCATCCAATCACCCTGTACCCTATTGTCCGATCGCGTCCACGCGTTCGCCGTCCGTCTATTGTATGTACTCCCTTTTCTGTTTCTTTCTATCTGTCCTGTATCACCACCGATCGGTGAGCGCGTTGTCCGTTCTGTCTCCCTGTACGATTACCTAATATGTTTCCTTTCTTGTTTCCGGTTACTATACGTTCCCGTCCCGTTGCATTACTAACACAATGTCTATCGGTAAACCAGTTATCGCACTTAGCGTACTTACTCAGCGCGCAGCGCGGCTGCGCTCGTCATTCGTCGGTAATCCCGACTTCCTGTACATCGCCTCATCCGTTCTACTCAGTATAAATACCTAGATACTCGGTCTGTTGTAGTTTCAGTTCGAATATCGAATAAGATACTTCTCATCTGTTCTCCCTTTGTGCTCTCGGTCTCTGCCCTCGTACAAGTACTCGGTCATTGACCGTTTACCCTCAGACACTCCGTACAACCCTTGGTCGGCCTTCCTAATTACTCGGGAAGCACGACTACGCTACGCAGCATCTCGGTCTTACCGCTAGGCCAACCTCTGACCCCCAGACCCCTCATAGAGATCAGATCGGTGAAGAACCGGTCTTGACAGTGGGAGAGTAGAGAGTCTGAGGCAAAAATATGTAGCAGCAACCAGTAGTTGTTACTATGGACGACAATACACTAAGATCTCAGTGCACAATTGCCAGACTAAAAATCTGTTATTGAGAGAGAGACAGAAGGGAAATTTTACAGCGGAGCAACTACTTATAATATGAGGCGGGAATACTCGGAATGATATATTGTATGGCAACATACGTGTAAGGGCTGAACGTCCTCTCATGACAGTTCAGCCGAGTCTGAATGATTGAATGTCTCGTTCGTCACAATAGGCCTCAGAGGCCCTTCCAGATTTTGAGGGTTCCTGCCAACCCCAAAGATGGATGGCCCTTCTCTGTGAGCATTTTCACTGATACTCCACTATCTACTGGGATAATCCTGTGCACCTTGCATGACCTTTTTATGAACTACACACAGACTTAACCTCCTCATTATGAGGGTGTCATTATCCATTGCATGATGGTTTTCAAACAGTATTCCAACCATTCATGGATGCTTTGTCATGACTGCATGACACCTCCTGACTCTGCAAGGCCTCTAGTCTGTTATAGACTCAAGTCCAATCACAATCGCACACCTTCGATGCTACATATCCATCTCCACTCCAACAATTGACACTCCGTCCTCTTTTAGTAAATAGTTCCATGCCTATGCCTCCCATCAGGAAATTGAAGAAGAAAAGATAATTCATTATAACCCTACCATGCAATGGATCAGGCTATAGTGTCATATTGATGCATCAATCAATGACAACTATAGGGCACCTGTGATGCAAGAACAACTAGGACTAGCTTTGGGTTTTCTGCATCACTAGTCCTGATGCAATCCATCCCCTTTAGGTTCCCTTCCCCACACAATCCCCAATTGGTTTTTCCTTCCCCTGTCCGCATTTTAGATGATTACATAAACCTTCCAAAAGCACCACTACTCCCAAAACATGTCCATATTTAGTCAATAGCTGAATTACAATATTTCCACCTTTGTCCCCAGCCTCCCCAGCCCTTCTGGGCTCTATCCCTAGCTATATACACCACATGTATGTAATATAAGTATATTAGACCATCATTGAGTGCCCTGTTGAGTGTACTGAGGGAAATGAATGGCTGGAAAGTGTGCTATGGGGAAAAAACACAAAAAGTGAACAATTTTTTGATATATTGAACATATCTATCTGGTAAGTGTGTCCCCTTCAAGGGTATATAGGTGGCTAAAACATATCCAAAGCTCATTGGATGGGATGGGGTGCTTCAAGTGTAGTGACATCATCACTTCCTGCCTGTATTACAGCAAAGAAAATTGTTTCTAGGGCTTCTGTGGCTGTACATATCATGGGACATGGTGAGGGGGACTATATTAGATGTATATACTGTCACTGGACCATCCAGTGAGTAACCAATGGGCTCTAGATAGCTGCACAAAAATTTAGGGGTAAAATCACAAAAAGAGTTCGCATTTTTGATACATTCAGCATAGACACTTGAAAGGTACATCCCCTTCAAGGTCTAATATGTACCTAGGACATGTGCAAAGCTCATTGACCGGAGTAAAGCCCCTGGGGAGCTGTACCATATTCTTCTCCTCCAGGTATGTCACTATATACTGTACTTATCATTGGTATTGGTGGCCCAGTAATTGTTTAAATGGGTTGTACTATACTATAACCAATATAACATATCATAGAATGGGGGACTGAGTGCTCCAAGGATGGCCAAGAGAAGCAACACCAATATTGTGGAAATAGGAGGTATGTCTGTTCTCAGAGTAAGTATTGCTATTCTGACTATCTAGAGATCTTTGTAATAGTATATAGCAGTTGGGTATACATCCCCAAGATCACAGGTCGAGTGGATGGAGCTGTGGAAGTGAAATAAACCAAGAGTGTGGGAAAGTGTCCACAAAAATGTGGAGACTTTGAAAACATATCAAAAACATGCAACATTACACCACACACAACATTTGGTGCTCTATGAATGATACCACTTAGTTTTTATTGCACCAGGAGGCTGAATATATGTTATATCATATGTCCAATGGGTATCAAATGTCCAAAATGCGAAAATGTGCACAATGACACTCCACTCAATGGTTACACTGCAGTGGAAGAGATCTATACATCAAATTACTGGTTCAGGTATTTTGGCATGCTAAGGAGGGTGTATTTTTCTTCAAAAGAGCTGTATTACATGTTAGAATCCAAGTGGTATCATTCATTGAGCACCAAATGTTGTGTGTGGTGTACTGTTGCATGTTTTTGATATGTTTTCAAAGTCTCTGCATTTTTGCAGACACTTTCCCATGCCCCTGGTATGTTTATTTCACTTCCACAGCTCCATCCCCTTGACCTGTGACCTTGGGGATGTATACCCAACTGCTATATATTATTACAAAGATCTCTAGATAGTTAGAATAGCAATACCTACCACCACAAGCATTTCTCAATGTTTCATGACAAAACATTGTAAAAAAAATAGAAGAGATACTCTTTTATTTTACAATTTTGTTCAACAAAAAAGACAAATATGATACAGCATTATTTTTGTCATTTTTGTATCAAGACATGATTTGAGATCATTTGTTATGTTGGGACTATAAAATATTTAACCTTTTTCTTCTGCCTGTTCCTTGCAAAACAAATAAAGAACAAACAATGTAACTTTTCTCATAGCAAGTATTTCAGTATGTTTTATCAGAAATAAGACACCATATTATTGTTGAAAGCATGTTGAGGGAAAAAACTAAAATTTTCTTCAGGAAACATGATTGTTCCTGGATGCTGATTGGCTGGCTAGAGTGTTATGACCAAAAATATATAGCATATTTCCTAAGCATTTATTCTTGTGGAATAGGGTATCTTTTGATCCTATTTTTCACTGCAGAAAATTGAAAATGTCTGCTGTGAGAAAAGTTACATTGTATTTTCATTTTCTTTATTTGTTGTCCAAGGGACAGGCAGAAGAAAAAGGTTAAATTTTTGTAGTCCAAACATAAAAAATGATCTCAAATCATGTTTTCACACAAAAATGACAAACATAATGCTGTATATTACGTGTTTTTTTTGTTAAACAAAATTGTAAATAAAAGAGTATTTCTTTCCTCTATTTTTTACAATGTTTTGTCATGAAACATTGAAAAATGCTTGCAGTGTACTCTGAGAACAAATATACCTCCTATTTCCACAATATTGATGTTGCTTCTCTTGGTCATCCTTGGAGCACTCAGTCCCCCATTCTATGACATATTATATTGGTTATAGTATAGTACAACCCATTTAAACAATCACTGGGCCACCAATACCAATGATAAGTACAGTATATAGTGACATACCTGGAGGAGAAGAATATGGTACAGCTTCCCAGGGGCTTTACTCCGGTCAATGAGCTTTGCACATGTCCTAGGTACATATTAGACCTTGAAGGGGATGTACCTTTCAAGTGTCTATGCTGAATGTATCAAAAATGCGAACTCTTTTTGTGATTTTACCCCTAAATTTTTGTGCAGCTATCTAGAGCCCATTGGTTACTCACTGGATGGTCCAGTGACAGTATATACATCTAATATAGTCCCCCTCACCATGTCCCATGATATGTACAGCCACAGAAGCCCTAGAAACAAATTTCTTTGCTGTAATACAGGCAGGAAGTGATGATGTCACTGCACTTGAAGCACCCCATCCCATCCAATGAGCTTTGGATATGTTTTAGCCACATATATACCCTTGAAGGGGACACACTTACCAGATAGATATGTTCAATATATCAAAAAATTGTTCACTTTTTTTTGTTTTTTCCCCATAGCACACTTTGTTGGTATTGAGTGTTTGTGCACTCTTATTGTGCTTATGGACACCTTTTTGGGTGATTACTTCAGCTCTTTCCTTTATTAGTTGATCACCTGATTTGTGGCTTGTGTTTTCCTATGTTTCTCTTTGTTTGCTTTGTTTGTATAGTTGAAATTTTCATGCCCAGAGTCTCTTCTCTTCAGTCTCTGACACTGGGCACTAGGTCTGTATCCTGTAGCTATCCTCTGAATTTAGTCTCTGACACTGGGCACTAGTGTCCTCCTTTGTGGTTTATCTGAACACACTTTCCAGCCATTCATTTCCCTTAGTACACTCAACAGGGCACTCAATGATGGTCTAATATACTTATATTACATACATGTGGTGTATATAGCTAGGGATAGAGCCCAGAAGGGCTGGGGAGGCTGGGGACAAAGGTGGAAATATTGTAATTCAGCTATTGACTAAATATGGACATGTTTTGGGAGTAGTGGCGCTTTTGGAAGGTTTATGTAATCATCTAAAATGCGGACAAGGGAAGGAAAAACCAATTGGGGATTGTGTGGGGAAGGGAACCTAAAGGGGATGGATTGCATCAGGACTAGTGATGCAGAAAACCCAAAGCTAGTCCTAGTTGTTCTTGCATCACAGGTGCCCTATAGTTGTCATAAGTGATGCATCCGGAGGACAGGTTATGGTGAATGGATAATGCTAGATATGATCAGATATGACCAGGTAATTGATTATCACCCTACAAAAAACTTCTGCCAGAGATTATAATGGATTATCTTTTCTTCCCCATTTTCCTGATGCTGGTTATTGTATGCTTCTGTTCTGTTTCTGTTCCTGTTTTCCTTTGTTCCCAATTTAGATTAGATCTGATTACTCATTGCTGTGATCCATTAACCTTTTGATCTGTTATGCTTATCTCTGATCTCCATTCTGTGTATCTTACTCATCCATTTGTCATCTGCAGACTCTTACCTACATCTCCACTATGTCTATCCTCTGCTTCTCGGTTACTGTACATATCCAATGTAAAGTATAAGTACTCCACATGCTGAGGGGATTGTTCCTCAGTTCGAATATCAGCTTGAATACTTCCTGCAAACTCATCTTCATCCTCCTCCATCTCCTCTGCCTCCTGGCAACTCCAACCTTCATTGGACCTCCATTTCTCTGTCCCTTTGTCCTTCAAAATACGTGGATGCATGTATCACAAGGGCACAGCACATACACTGAAGCCAAGTCCTCAACACCTCCACAATCTCTCTACCTGTCCTCAACAACCCTTTGGACTTATCTCTGCTTGCATCGGAGTTCGTCAGAGGAACCAGTTCTGACATGCTTTGACCTTCTGTTTCTTTTGGATTAGCAGTACTTTCCATAGTACAAGATATTTCATATGTTTTCCAGAATGGTTTCAACATCATCTTGAGGGTGTTATTATCCATCATGTGATGGTTTCTAAACTATGTCTTGACCATGGACAGAGGCTCAGATCTTCTGTTTCTTCTTTAATTTGCTGGACTCTTCATACTCCTAAGTAATATGTTTTCCAGATTGAATTGAGCATTATTTTCATTCATCAGCAAACCAACCCTCCCCTGGACAGTACTGGACAGCTGTCCCAGAACCCCAGCTCTCCCAGCAAGGTACCTAACTGGCTAGCACTGGACAGACTGTTCCAGTACTTGTCCCAGGCTGTTCCAGAAGCACTTGTCCAACCCAACAGCACCAATACCTTTACTGTCTGTACTTAGTTTATCACCACCTTAATTCACTCAATGTTCAAGTTAATCAATTTTATATTAATTATGTACAATACAAAGACTAAATATTATATACACTAAGGGCTGTTGTTGTTGTCAATGACGGTGGTGGTCGACACTGGTGGTGGCCACATCATTGTTGATGGTGGTTGTGGTCAACACTGGTGGTGGTTGTGTCGTGGTCGATGGTGGTAGGTGTGTCATTGCACTGGTGGTGGTGGTGGCATCATTGGTTGTTGTTGTTGTTGTTGTTGATGGTGGTGGTAGTCGCATCATTGTGCTGGTGGTGGTAGTGGCTGCGTCGTCGATGCAGGTGGGGGGTGGGCGTCATTGCTGGTGGTGGCCATGTCATCAACACTGGTGGTTGTGGTCGCATCATTGTTGTCAATGCTGGTGGGGTGGTAATGGTGGCCATGTCGATGCTGGTGGTGGTAGCCGCACCGTCATCAATGTTGGTGGTGGTCGCATCGGTGCTGGTGGTGGTCACGTCGATGCTAGTGGTGGGGTGGTGGTGAGCCAATCAGGGAAATTTTGAGAGAAAGATAATCTATTATAATCATCAAAGGGGGGTTGATAATGATAGTTATGAGATTATAATCCATTGTCAACCCCCCTTTGGTGATTATAATGGATTACCTTTCCCTCAAAATTTCCCTGATGCGATGGCTGTTGGGTGGTGGTGGAAGACAGAAAAGATAAGAATGAACTTGGAGAAATTTTTGAAGTGTGGGTGTGTGCACGTGTTTGTGTATATGATTATATCAGCATGTTTAACTACAGTACCAATAATTCCTAATAGTATTTACCACCTCATTACACGCCTCACGGACAGACCATCACCATCACCAGCGTCGTCAATGTGACCACCACCAGCAATGACGACGATGACCCCACCATGGAAGGTGGACGATGGTGATGGCACCAATCACCACCATCAGCGTCAACAATACCAACCACCACCACCCCCACCAGCAGCGTCGTCGGCCAGACAACAACAACAACAGGTAGGCCACCACCACCCACCACCACCACTCCACCACCAGTGTCAACAGCCACCACCAACATGACAATGATGACGACCCCCACCATCAATGCTGACCACAATGACAACAACAACAACAGCCCCCACCACCATCCCCAGCCTCAATGGTGGCCACCAATGACAACAACAACAAACCCCTGTCACCATCCCCAGCATCAACGCAACATATATTATTTAGTTATTCATGATGTATTTTGTAGTTTTCAATAGAACTAATATACTTATTTTTTTTTACTCTACCAAATACTTGGATGGAGTGACCAGTGGGAACCAGACTGGCATGGAGTTGGACAGACTGACACAGAGTTGGACAGGCTGGGCGGTCTGCTAAGCACTGTCAAGTGCTGTCAGCTCAACTAATTGGAAGGGCTGGTTTGCTGATGTTGTGCTGCACTAAATATAAGTCCTGCAACCTCTACATAACATACATGGTATGGTATAGAATGTAAGACATCAATTCAGGTGCACTGTAGGAGGGATGAGAGCACACATGAAAAGAGAATTGGAAAGTGGTGTGCACACAAAGTAACTGGAGTAGTCCATTAGATCAAGCATTCTGTTGGGTATCCTGGTGTTGCACTTCCTTGTCACCTCCAGAATCATTTTGGGGGTGTTCACTGAGTAAGACCATCAGCAAAACCATAAGTTGCTGTGCCAAGCTGTGCTGAGCTGTACAGCCAGCTACAGTTCCCATGGTGATACAGATGGGTCCCCATTTGTACAGCACTGTCACTGCAAGCATTTCTCAATGTTTCATGACAAAATATCGTTAAAAAAATAGAAGTAAGAGATACTCTTTTATTTAAAAATTTGTTCAACAAAAAAGCAAAATATCATGCAGCATTATCTTTATCATTTTTGTGTCAAGACATGATTCGAGATCATTTCTTATGTTGGGACTATAAAATATTTAACCTTTTCTTCTGCCTGTTCCTTGCAAAACAAATAAAGAAAAGACAATGTAACTTTTCTCATAGCAAGTATTTCAGCATGTGTTATTAAAAATAAGATACCATATTATTCTTGAAAACATGTTAAAAGAAAGAATAAATTTTCCTTCAAGAAATATCATTGTTCCTGGATGCTGATTGGCTGGCTAGAGTGTTATGACCAAAAACATATAGCATATTTCCTAAACATTTATTTTTGTGGAATAGAGTGTCTTTTGATTCAATTTTGCACTGCAGAAAATTGAAAATGCTTGCTGTAAGAAAAGTTACATTGACATTTCTTTATTTGTTCTGCAAGGGACAGGTAGAAGAAAAAGGTTAAATATTTTATAGTCTCAACATAAGAAACAATCTCAAATCATGTCTTGACACAAAAATGACAAAGATAATGCCGTATGATATTTGGCTTTTTTGTTGAACAAAATTGTAAATAAAAGAGTATCTCTTTTTTCTATTTTTTTTTTACAATGTTTTGTCATAAAACATTGGGAAATGCTTGCAGTGTGTGACAGTGCCGTACAGATTGTGACACAATCTTGGGTCCTGTATGCATGTCACGACTGTGTGACACTGCCAGACTCTGCAAGGCCTCTAGTCTGTTATAGACTCAAGTTTGATCACAATCAGACACCTCCAACACTATGTATCCATCTCTGCTCTGACAATTGATGCTCTGTGTCAAGATCGGTTCTCCTTGACAATCTTACTAGGAGGTCCAGAGGTGCAGGGGACTAATGAGGAGGTAAGTCCTGGCACTAGTAGGTGCTAGTTAGTGTGGAGAGTCAAGTCCGGGTTATATGGATGAAGTCTGGGCACTAGAGGAGCACTGGGAGCAAAGTCCAGGTCATGCGGAGTAAGTCCAGACTGCGGGAAAGTAGTCCGGAGTTGAGCACAGCTTGTCCAGAGCAAAGGACATTCCAGAGGTGGGACAAGTCCTGAGAGGTCTAGTGTCGAGTCTAGGACAGAGTTGGCTTTTGCCCTTGTGTGAGTAGGAGACTTGCTAGGATCGGACATAGGACCAAGGGGACAAGATAGGACAGAGGCCAGAGTTGGCTGGAGTTCAGGAGTTCAGGTGAACAGATGGATTAGGAGAGCATAGTGGGTAGTACAGAGGGAGGGGTATCTTAGTCGAGATTTGATCTAAGGATCTACTAGGCCAGAGTATGGTAGTTTATATAGTAATGAGAACTAGGGTGAGTATATACAGTGACAAATAAGCACCTTAGTTGGGACAAGGGATGAAGCAGAAACAGACAGGAAAATAAAGCAGGTACAGGAAAATAAACTGGAGCAGGAGCAGACACAGGGAACTAGGATTACAGGGATGACGGAGCAGATGCAGGGACAAGTAGGTAAAGGGAACTAGGTCGGAAGAGGACAAGTAAGGGTTGGAGGTGGACTTAACTAATGTTAAGTCTGGAGCGATGACCAGGACCAGAGGAAGTGGAACCGGAGGAAGTGGGACTGGAGGAAGTGCAAGAGCAGAGGAAGTGTATGAGCAGAGGGAGTGTACAGCTGGAGGAAGGGTGGAGTATAAGTCATTGGTGGACCTAACACAGGAGGTGGAGTGGAACAGGAGCAGACCTGAGCCAGAGTTGGATGTACCATCCGGAGTTGGGCTACATTGCAGACAAGACCAAGGGAGTGGCTGGACTAAAACCAGAGTAGCGACTAATGGCAGGTACAGGTCCAACATGGAGGAGTTAGACCACAGATCTGTCTGTAGGAAGACAGGGGTTAGTCATAGTGACTGGAGTTGAGCTGGAGTGCAGCTATGGGGCTGGAGATGGCCAGACTAGATCCGAAGTTGCGTCTATGCCTAAGAAGAGGTCAGGCAGGCCAGGGTTAGACCAGAGTTGTGACTGGGAAAAGTATGGATATGGCAGTCACCATAAATACTCAACCCTAGTTCTTACTTAGTATAAGTACTCTGTAGTTTATTCTGTATACCTCAGTCTGAAATCAACCATAGTCTCTACTCCAGTCCTTGTCTGTCTCTGTTTCTGTCCCCATCTCCTCTTGACTGGAACCTACACAAGGGATCAATGCTCATTACCCTTAGTTGTTGAATCTGAATGGTCACCAACTCTGGCCAGACTAATCTCTTGTCCAGCCCTCTGCCCTTCTCCTTTGTCTGCCTTTGTCCGGACTTGACCAGACCCCCTACTGGAGTAGACCCAGACTTGACAGTATTTCAGACTGACACTTGTGTGAGTTCACTATGCCAATCTTGTACACAAACTAGTTTCTATCTCTTATGACTATGACTATGTGCTCTCACACTCATACCACTGCAGCACTTGCTGAAGAAGCAGGTGCAGTAGATGACCTCCACCTCTCTACCGCCCAGCAAGCCCTGTCTAACTGCAGGCAACCTCTGGCTTCCGTAAGCCAATTCTAGAGCTTTACAGCTCAAAACCCAACAGCATCTTTGACTCCATGTCAAGACACTGTGTCCCAGAGCCTTTGTGGTTCTGTGGACCTTGGTCATCATGGATCTGTTCCTGATGACAGATTTCCCTATTGTTGCAACTCCACTCCAGAACATTGTGAACCTGATCATTACCAATGGTTTGGCCCCAAGGATGGACCCAGAGATGACCTGGATGACCCCGGAGATGGTGATAACAATGACAACAACAACAACAACAACAACAATGACTTCATTGATGTCATGGAAGAACTAGACCCTAGTCTAGCCATTTTCCACAACCTTGCTATCACCGTCAACTGCCTCTCCCACTCCTCTCTCTGGACCAACGACTCATCATCTTCCTATTGTCAGATGGCTCATGCACAGGGAACTAGCTCAGAGGCAAACTCAGTGTCTGGTGTGGAACACTTGATATAACTAACCTAGCTCAGAGGCAAACTAAGTAAGTTAGTACTAAGTAAATGAAAGTGTGACTAGATGTCTTACCTCAGTGTCTGGTGTGGAACACTGAGGTGAAAAGAGTCCTTGAGTGGATGAAAAATCCTCCGTGCTTACATAAGGATACTCGTCGCACAAATAAGGAAACTAACAGTAAAGCCTAGAGAATGGTAGTGATGAAGTAGGTCTTTCAACACTTCCCATGCCAAAGTCCATGAACTGGACACCTTCGATGATATGGACCCCAAAAAGCTCAGGACCTTCTTGGTCCAGTGTGAGCTATGCTTCCAGGATTGAGCCAAGGCATTCTGCCTTGATAGGGCAAAGGTAACTTTTGCCAAGTCATATTTAAAAGGGATGACACTAGAATGGTTTGAACCAGACCTGCTCAACTCCAGTGATCCAGCTGACCATCCACAATGGATGGATAGTTGGGTCCACTTCATGGCCAAACTCTAGAGCATGTTCAGTCCCCATGATCCTATTGCTGATGCTGAGCATCAACTCAAGCATCTCCGGATGAAGGATGCTCACCACATTACACTGACATCCGAGGTAGATGACTCAGGGGTAGAGATGGCATATACATGTCCAACACCCAAGCCCCAGTGTGTCAGAACCATTTCCTCTGATGACAGTGGAGCTCAGTGTGAAGACTGGGAACTGAGGGATAAGTCTGCAGGAGGTTTGAGGACATTGGCTTCAGCATATGTGTTGTGCCCTTGTGAATACTAGTCCTCATATTTCAGAGAACAGAGGTCTGAAGGTAATTAGAGGTGTTGAACAATGATGGAGACGGGGAGCAGAGATGGAGGAGTTCGCGAGAGGTATTCAAGCTGATATTTGAACTGAGGGACAATCCCCTCAGCATGCAGAGTACTTATACTTTACATTGGATATGTACAGTAACCAAGAAGTGGAGAGAGACATAGTGGAGATGAGCCCATGCACCTACTTAGGCCATCTTACATGGCCACCTGAGGGTGAAAATCGTCCAAGTATAATGGGCCAGTGGACAGAGGGCCCCAGATGAGTTGTTATCGGTTGGTAAGGGTTGGCTAGCTACTAGGATATTATTGCAATGTATGATGATGGGCTAGGGTGTCAATTAAGGGAAGGGTAATTGCATTAAATTAAATATTGTCATGGAATCATACGAACAAGCCCTGAAAAGATTGTGCTGCATATTAATGGGGGGTACATAATATGTGTTATCACCATATCAATGGGTTGGACCCAGACATGCCTATCATCTATGGTAGTTGATGGGCCTATATTGCATTGTGTGTAATCAAGGCATATAGGGGTGGGCTATATAGAATCAGCACAAAACAGGGGATACTGCTGGGTATGCAGGGCTGTGGGCAATGGGACAGCCCACGAGTTTTGTGTAGTACATTGATAGAGGGAATCACCTTGCTTGTCAAGGTCTCTGGCACCCCCATTATTCTCTGTGCCTAACTCACTGGAACATGCCGGCGGACTTTGAATTTGCACCACTGTAGCAATTGTACTATGTATTAAATCATTAGCAATAAACTAACTACTACATAAGAGTCCCATTGACTTTGCCATGCCCTATATAATCTCCTTCCACCAATCTAATTCCCATGTTCTGCGAAGTACTCATATAGTATCATATACATATCTGCACACTCACACTCATGCACACAGGCAGACAGAGTCTCATTTGCACGTACATGTGTACCACAGGTGGCGACAACAACACAAGGTACGTACATGCACTCAGAGTCACACCCATACCCTCACTCTGAACTGGATATATCTGCATCAACATTTGTGCCCTCAATTGAACGACGATGCCAGTCGTGAGACACAGCAACAATGGCGACAATGACAACAATGGCGCATCAATGCGTCCATGGCCCCAGCACAGCACAGATGAAGACGACACGATGCAGATGGCTGGAGACACAATGATGACACGTCTGCAGCCCCCCAACAGTGACAGCATGTCTTTGTTAGCACAACAAAGACGACAGCGACGAGACACCAATGGCCAATGCCATGGTGTCACAACAACGGCAACAACGGCTAACAAGACACAATGACAACAACAACAGCGATGGCTGGCAAGACACTGCGACAACTGCAACTATGACGTGATGCCAGATGGCCAATGTCATGGCGTCACAACAATGATGACTACGCATCAACGTGTCCATGCCAGTACGACGCAGACGAAGACAACACGATGCGGTTGGCCAATGCCACAGCATGACGATGACACTGTGACGCAGATGGCCAATGCCACGGCGTCACAACAACAACCACAGCAACAACAATCATAACCATCCCACGACCCTGTCTACGTCCACCACAATGACAACGACAACTACGACCCAGGTACCTGACGGATACACACAGTACATCATGGTCATTGGATCTACATCGAGGGTGTACCCATGCAACTTGCACATGGGTACACCCTTGGGTAATTTTATGACCTACCCGTCTACTGACCCGGACCCATGAATTCATACCCGTGCTATAACCCGGACCCATTGCATGGGTCCAGGTATATCACGGGTATGGGTATGGGTTGCACTCCCAATACCCACAGATGACCCGTGCTCTTGCCTAGGCGAGAACTTTGCAGTGGTGCAACGTACAAATTAGAAAGGCTCAGTCCTCTTGTCGCCAGGTGGTGTTGGGATATCAACAAGCACATGTGTTACCATTTGTCCTGACTCCTGGGGCCTGAGTCAGCTAGACTGCTGTCAACTTGGCGTCCAATGACGATCCGTCAACTCGTGGTCTTTGATATCTCAACTGGCACATTCCACCATATGTACATGTTGTCATTGTCGATGCTGACCCTTTTCCATTGATTGACAGGATGAGGTTGCTTGATTTCATGCTCATTAGGTGAGTTTGGAAGTTTCTGCTTATTTCAACTTTTTATGAAGAATTCCACCCTGTTTTCAGCCACTTGTGTACTGTACCCAACGCTCAGTGCATCCGTGTGCCCGCCACTCATGGTATTTGTGCAGTTTCCGAAGCTGTCTGACTTGTCTGCAGTCCATCTTACCACACTACTAGGCAAGTCTGGTAGTTTTCTCATCTTTCAGTATGTTCTAATGCTTTCTGGTACATTTGCACTGGTGACAGAAATGACCACCCCACCTCCAGCACCAACACCTGCATGACAACGATGACACGATGAGCACCAGCACCAGCACCAGCACCCACACCCTCGACGACAATGATGACATGATAAACTTTGTATTTTATGTATCCACCATTGTCACGACCCCCTTTGCAACGACGGATGGGTGTCACACCCAATACCACGATGACGATGCGGCTACCATCCCTTCCAACCGCGTCCATGACATGACCACCACCAACCAACCACCCTGCTATCCAGTGCATCGACAACGCGACCAACACCACCTGCGTCAACAACGCAGCTACCACCGCCACCCCTCCACCTGCGTGGACATGACCACAACCACGACCAACAGCATTGACAACGCGACAAACACCAGCACAATGACAACGAAGATGAACATGAAAACAGCAATGGTGACAACATGAATGACCATGCCAGCACAACCATGACCACCAGATGGTGATGACAGCGATAATGCGGCCACCACCACCACCACCCTACCACATACATCAACGACACGACCACCACCATCTGGATGATGACGACTACCTGTGTTGATGACGCAGTCACCACCACCGCCACCAGCAGAGCAGCACAACGAAGACGAAGATGACGATGACGTGACACCCATGGCAAATGCCATGGTGAGACGACGCCGACGATGGCATGTCCACTCTAGCATGACGAAGATGGAGAGGACGGCAGCACAACAACAAAGACGAGGTGATGCAGATGCGGCCAGTGCCACAACGACACGACGCCAATGCCAACGCACGTGAGATGACAGTGGCGATGGTGACGACTCAAACGACCACCACCATTTTATGCGATCAATTATCTTAGACTAGGATTAGTAGCCTATTACAGTGTAGTTAAGATTGCAATACAGAATTATACAATTTGGCGACAGTACAACATACTATTACAGATCGAGTGTATGGCAGACTGCTAAGTAGACACTTACTCGAGTTGGGTTGTATTTCCTTTGCCTGTGGTGCATGCTCCATAAACAAGGTGCCTGCCGTTCACAATGGCATTATCTTTCTCGTATTTTAAGTTTGTAGTAAAAATGACCACCGTCCATTAACTACAATATGAGTACAGATTTTGTGCATCGCCATTTGCTGACCCATAATCAATTGTTAACACGCTATCTTGAGTACCAAGCAAGGTTTCTGCCAATGCAGTCAGTGCTTCCTGAGTACTGAATGGGATGGAAACTGTTTTTGGTGATACTACAAAACCCCCTGGGGGTAATAAATAGAATGGGATCTGTGGATACTACATATCCATGGTCACACATTAGATGTGCTAAATCAATACCAAGGGTAGCCAGTGGGAGAGAATATGTCATTTGTTTAGTAAAACACCACAGAGAGGAAACACAATGAGGTGGGATAATTACAGTAAGACCTGCGGTGACATACCATGGCATATGAATAAGCATGATAAAATACTACAGCAGGTAGATGCACATCTAGACCAATTAGATACAATATCTTGTTGGATATATTAGTATATTACCCATGGGAACCAAATTACAGGCGGATATGGTTCCCACCAATGGTAGCACAGGGTGTGGGGTTGGGTGTGGCAAAGTATACCAATCACCACAGTGATTACCACTGATTGATATTGCTTGGATTATGGTAAACTTGACAAATTGTAATGTAGATATTTCAGATAATTACTCAGTGGCATGTATGTTGCTGTACACAGGAGCCACGGTATATGACTGAAACCACAGTCTATGACTGAAACTGCGGTCACTTCCATAGGGGCTACTAGAACACCCACACAACAACATATTATGTTATAAATAGCATAGTAAAAATTTGGGGAGAAACATACACATATAAATCAGGACACATTAGTGATACCATATACTCCATGTCCTAGGAGAACAGTACCAACCAACAGAAAAAGGGATACAGCAAACAAATTGCTGTGCTTCAAAATGATGGGATAGAAACCTATGCTAGATGAACACAACAGAAATATATATGCGAACTTAACATTGGGTGGGAACTAATCATGGATTGGTCAGATTTGGTTGGGCATTGCAAGTGCTGCAGTGTCACAACCGTGACATCTGATCACCCTGTACCCTATTGTCCAATTGTGTCCACACATTCGCCACCCGTTTATTGTATGTAATCCCTCTTCCGTTTCTCTCTATCTGTCCTGTATCACCACTGATCGGTGAGCGCATTGTCTGATCTGTCTCTCTGTACGATTACCTAATATGTTTCCTTTCTTGTTTCCAGTTACTATATGTTCCCGTCCCGTTGCATTACTAATATAATACCTATTGGTAATCCAGTTATCGCACTTACCATACTTACTCAGTGCACAGCACGACTGCACTTGTCGTTCGTCAGTAATCCTGACTTCCCGTACATTGCATCATCTGTTCCACTCAGTATAAATACTTAGATATTCGGTCTGTTGTAGTTTCAGTTCGAATATCGAATAAGATACTTCTCCTCTGTTCTCCCTTCGTACTCTCCGTCTCTGCCTGTCAAGACTGGTTCTCCTCAATGATCTTACTAGGAGGTCCAGAGGTGCAGGGAACTAATGAGGAGGTAAGTCCAGACACTAGTAGGTGCTAGTTAGTGCGGAGAGTCAAGTCCAGGTCAAACGAACAAAGTTCAGGCACTAGAGAAGCACAGGGAGTAAGTCCGGACCACAGGAAAGTGGTCCGGAGTTGAGTGCAGCTTGTCCAGAGCGAAGGACATCCCAGAGGTGGGATAAGTCCTGAGAGGTCTAGCGTTGAGTCTGGGACAGAGGTGGCTTTTGCCCTTGTGCGAGTAAGAGACTTGCTAGGATTGGACATAGGACCAAGGGGACAAGATAGGACAGAGGCCGGAGTTGGCCGGAGTTCAGGAGAACAAGATGGGATTAGGAGAGCATGGTGGGTAGTACAGAGTGGGGAGTATCTTAGTCGAGATTTGATCTAAGGATCTACTAGGCTGGAGTACGGTAGTTTATATAGTAATGAGAACTAGGGTGAGTACATATGGTGACAAGTAAACACCTTAGTCGGGACAAGGGATGGAGCAGAAGCAGACAGGAAAATAAACCAGGTACAAGAAAATAAAGCAGGGACAGGAAAATAAACCAGAGCGGAAGCAGAAATGGGGAACTAGGATTACAGGGATGACGAAGCAGATGCAGGGACAAGTAGGTAAAGGGAACTAGGTCGGAAGAGGACAAGTAAGGGTTGGAGGTGGACTTAACTAATGTTAAGTCCGGAGCGATGTCCAGGACCAGAGGAAGTGGAACTGGAGGAAGTGGGACCAGAGGAAGTGCAAGAGCGCAGGGAGTGTACAAGCAGAGGGAGTGTACAGCTGGAGGAAGGGCGGAGTAGCCAGAGGAAGGTCCAGAGTTGGACATGGAAATGTCCAAGGCCATTGGTGGACCTGACAGAGGGAGTGGAGTGGAACAGGAGCAGACCTGAGCCGGAGTTGGATGTACCAGCCGGAGTTGGGCTATGTTGCAGACAAGACCAAGGGAGTGGCTGGACTGAAACCGGAGTAGTGACTAATGGTAAAAACAGGTCCAACATGGAGGAGTTAGACTGCAGATCTGTCTGTAGGAAGACAGGGGTTAGTCCTGAGGCAGAGATGGATGTAGTGACCAGAGTTGAGCTGGAGTGCAGCTATGAGGCTGGAGATGGCCGGACTAGATCTGGAGTTGCATCTATGCCTAAGGAGAGGTCAGGCAGGCCAGGGTTAGACTGGAGTTGCAACTGGAAAAAGTATGGATATGACACTGCCCTTGTACAAGTACTCGGTCATTGACCATTTACCCTTGGACTCTCCG
This sequence comes from Scleroderma bovista, assembly GCA_037178675.1. Classification (NCBI taxonomy): domain Eukaryota; kingdom Fungi; phylum Basidiomycota; class Agaricomycetes; order Boletales; family Sclerodermataceae; genus Scleroderma; species Scleroderma bovista. Next base: position 97,201 of record JAYMGJ010000474.1, read on the forward strand.
TCAGACCCTCAGTCGGCCTTCCTATTACTTGGGAAGTGCGACTATGCTACGTAGCACCTCGGTCTTACCACTAAACCAACCCCTGACCCCCTGACCCCTCGTAGAGATCAGATCAGTGAAGAACCGGTCTTGACAGTATATTCGAACTCTAGTCTTGTACGAGTTCACAATCATCTATGTCCAGGACAATCCAAACTCACTCGCACAAACAACCCAGAACACTCAGCATCTGACACTCTTTGGGATGCTGCCTTGAGCACTCTGACTAGCCTCAGGCACTCACCCGACTCTGTCTCCCAATTCCAAGGCTTCTCCGCTCGGAGAGCCTCCTCCCCCACTCAGTGTCACCCACCTGGGGCCTTCGTCGAAGATCTCGGCGATGACCTAGGTGATGACCATCCCAATGACAATGGCCCCAGTGACGGTGGTCCTGGCAGTGATGGTCCCAATGACCCCAATGATCCAAACCCTGATGATGGCGGTGAAGACCCCATTGAGGGCATCCCTGACCAAGAAGAGGCTGGTCTAGTCATTTTCAATAACCTCTCCATCACTATCGACAGACTTGCACAATCTTCACGCTCATCTGAGTCTTCATCTCACACCAAGGTGAGCGAACCCGACACCTTCGATGGGACCGATCCAAAGAAGTTGTGCACATTTTTAGTCCAGTGCGAGCTCAACTTCCAGGACCAACCAAAGGCTTTTCGCACTGACCGAACCAAGGTCATGTTCGCACAATCGTACCTCAAAGGAATGGCTCTCGAATGGTTTGAGCCAGACCTACTCAGTGCTGGAGACCCCCACAATTGTCTGATCTGGATGACCGACTGGGAAGAGTTTGTTATCGAACTCCAAACAACCTTCGGTCCCCACAACCCTGTTGCCGACACCGAGCATCAGCTCAACCACCTTCGCATAAAAACCATTGTGCCAACCAATATGTGGTTGACTTCAACCGCATCACATCCCAGGTTCAGGGCTACGGTGATGGTGCCCTATGCCATCACTTCTACACAGGTCTCCCCGACCAAATCAAGGACGAGATAAGCCGCGTCAGTAAACTGTGCACTCTGAACGGTCTTCGCGTCCTTACCCAGGAGATCGATGCCCAATATTGGGAACGCAAGGAAGAGGTCGCACATCAGAATAAGACCTCTACAAACACTAGTACCAACACCCCCAACACCAAGTCAGGTAAAACTGATAAGGGTAAATCCTTGGGTAACATTGCCCAGTCCTCTTCATCGTTGACCCTGACTCAGAAATCTAACCAGTTGGGCAAGACTGCTGAGCAGTCAGACAAGCTTGGCAAGGACGGCAAGCTGACCTCTGAGGAATGAAAGCGCAGGTTCAACATGAATCTGTGCATGTTCTGTGGTGCAACTGGCCACAAGGCCAAGGACTGCCCCAAGTCTGGCTCTCGAGCAGCCAAGGCTAGTGTTATGACCATGTCCAACTCTGGGTCTTATCCGGTCACTCCAGTCACATCGCAGCTCTCTAACTCAACTCCAGTCGCTTGTCACTTGCTCCAGTCACAGACGTGCAGATAACCTTCCGTTAAGTACGACCCTTGGTCTATACCCCATTCACTCTTACTACACTTCGCTGTCTGCCCAGTTCTCTGTGAACTCAATATATCCTAGACCTTGTAGTATTTTCACCAGACCTGACCTAGTCCTACATAACTCTGGTCATCTCTTGTCTGCTATTAGGTTGTTTACTTGTCACCATATGTACTTGACCCTAGTTTCTACTTAGTATAAGTACCCTCTAGTTTACCTTGTACACCTCAGTCTGAAATCATCTAAGTTACTACTCCTGTTCCTCTGTCTGTCTCCATCTCCATCTGACTGGAACCTACACAAGGGATCAACACTTGTCGTCCTTGTCATTGAATCCAAACAGTCGCAACTCTGGCCCGGGCTAACCTCTGCCCAAACCTCTGACCTCCCCTCTCGTCTGCTTTTGTCCGGACTTGACCGGACCCCCTACCAGAGTAGACCTGGACTTGACAGCTAGGGCAGCTGCTGCTGCTACCACAAACATGTTGGCAGCCAAACCGACAGCCTCCACTGAGGCAAAAAATAGATAGCAACTCCCGAGACTCCACACAGAGTTGGAGTTACATTGTTCCCGACTGTGCACCTATGGAGGCCTGACTCAATGCAGGTGCTCTTTCTGATCCAAACTCTCTCCAACCTCAGGTTACTATCAGTGACTGCGATATACAGTCTTTCCCCGTGTTAGTAGATTCGGGTTCCACCCATTGTTTTGTAGATCCATCTTTTGCCAATATGAACTCTCTTTCGCTTTACTTGGTATCCCTGATCGCTCTCTGTCTATTCGACAGTACCACCACCACCATAATTACTGAAGCAACTGATCTACCTATCCATTTTCCCTCTGGCAATGTCACCCCAATGACATTTTATGTCACCCTGTTGGACTCTGACTGTAAGATAGTTCTCGGACATAACTGGCTCACCTGATACAATCTGTCGATTGACTGGGTACTGAGCAGTATCGAGTTCAGAACATCCACGCAGCAAGTGCCAACCCCGAGCTCACTCCCCGACTCAGTAGCGCACTCACCAAGCATGCTGAGACTTGATGCTACATCAGTCTCATTTCCTTCCCCAACTGACTTGCCTCAGGCTCCCAGTCTTTGGGCACCTCCTATCACTCTCATCAATGCTGCAGCCTTTCTAAAGGCATGCCAGCTCGATGATTCTCAACAGTTCTCTATCCAGCTGAAGCCTGACAGTAGCTTTTGTGCTGCGTTGGTCACTTTTACCATCGATTTATCTTCAATTACTCCAATATAGTGGTTCCATTAACTTGGTTGACACGGAAAGATGCCCCCTGGGATTTCTCCGACGTCTGCTGACGGTCATTCAACCAACTCAAGAAGGCCTTCACCACAGCTCCCATCCTCACCCATTTCCAGCCAGGCACCCAACTAACAGTCGAGACTGACACTTCGGACTATGTGATTGCCAGTATCCTATCCATCACAGGTTCAGATGATGAGATACAACCGATTGCATTTTACTCTCACACTCTGACCATTCCTGAGCTAAATTACGATACACACAACAAGGAGCTCCTTGCTATCTTTGAGGCCTTCAAGACCTGGCATCATTATCTGGAGGGCCCTGCCTTCCTGATTGACGTCGTGACCGACCACAAAAACTTGGAGTACTTTTCTACCTCTAAGGTTCTCACCTGTTGGCAAGCCCGATGGTCAGAATATCTCTCCTCATTCAATCTGATCATTTGTTTCCGACCTGGTAAACTTGGTGCAAAGCCTGACACCTTGACTAGACGCTGGGACGTCTACCCCAAAGAGGGGATAGGGGCTTCACCTGAGTCAATCCACAGAACATCCGACTGGTGTTCACGGCTGAACAGCTCACCGACTCCCTTCGCACGACATACCTACATGCTCCAGTACTCAGAGCAAGTGCACTCATGGACGTCGAGCATCTCCACGCTGATATCCTAGCCAATCTCCCAACCAATCCCATTGCTAAAGCCCACCTCTCGGACACATTGAATCCCTGATGGTCGACTGATGAGACTGGTTACCTACGTCTCGATGGCCGCATGTATGTCCCTGAGGCCAATGACCTACGTCTTCATGTCCTCAGATACAAGCATGACCATCCCCTATCGGGACACTTCGGTCAGAACTGCACTCTAGAGCTTATTCATCGCAAATACACATGGCCAGGCATTTGTACCTATGTAAAGGACTATGTTAAGTCCTGCACGGCCTGTGCCCGATCTAAGACGCCACGTCACCGACCCTATGGGATGCTCAAGCAATTACTGGTCCCCAACCAACCATGGAATTCCATCTTGATGGATTTCATCGAGCAACTCCCATCCTCATCTGGCTTCACAGCCATACTGGTAGTCATTGACTGACTATCAAAGCAAGCCATATTCATCCCAACTCACGACACAATAACTTCCACTGAGCTCACACAGCTCTTCCTACTCCATGTCTTCACTAAGCATGGCGTCTGTTACAACCATGTCCAACTCCAGATCTTATCCAGTCACTTGTAAGGATTTCACGCTGTTTATTTGTATATCTACATACTACGTGATGCTCTAACCTTATTAATACCTTATTAGACTTTAATCGTTCGTTTCCGAGGCGTCACCGCCGATCGAGAGGCCGGGTCGTTGGTGAGGCGCCAAGAGGCCCTCGGGGGGAGTTATGGCTGACGTCGGGTAACTGACGTCTGTCGTCCTGCGACTGGCAAGACCCTTAGAAGGGCAGGCGGACGTATGTCATCTACGACGACCTAAGAGCAGCCAGGTTAGAACCCGCAACCAGTGCTGCAAGGCAGGCCTCTCAATTTCATGATCGGCATGACCCTTTTATTTTATTTTGTTTGTCATGCCTGACCTCTTACTAGACGTTCCGTGTGCTATGCACCTGGTGATCTCAGTTGATCGTCGGGCCCACGATAGACAGTACAGACATGCGGTACATAAAAGCCAGGTAGTCCGTACCACATATAGATTCCCCTTTGTGTTATCGTGCGCATCCATCAGTCATCCATCAGTCTGCCTCAAGTCAGTCATTTCCGTCTATAAGAGATCACACTCGTTCTATTTCCCTACGTCCCTACTACTCTCGAACTCTCGGACTCGCCTCCCCCTTACACACTCCAGTTGCATCGCAGCTCTCTAACCCAACTCCAGTTGCTTGTCACTTGCTCCAGTCACAGTCGCGCAGATAACCTTCTGTTAAGTACGATCCTTGGTCTATACCCCATTCACTCTTATTGCACTTTGCCGTCTACCCTGCCTTGATGTGAGTTCCCCATGAACTCAATATATCCTAGACCTTGTAGCATTTTCACTGGACCTGACCTAGTCCTAACTCTGGTCATCCCTTGTCTGCTATTAGGTTGTTTACTTGTCACTGTATGTACTTGACCCTAGTTTCTACTTAGTATAAGTACCCTCTAGTTTACCTTGTACACCTCAGTCTGAAATCATCTAAGTTACTACTCCTGTTCCTCTGTCTGTCTCCATCTCCATCACCTTGACCGGAACCTACGCAAGGGATCAACACACGTTGTCCTTGTCGTTGAATCCAAGCGATCACCAACTCCAGCCAGACTAATCCCTTGTCCAGCCCTCTGCCCTCCTCCTTTGTCTGCCTTTGTCTGGACTTGACCAGACCCCCTACTGGAGTAGACCTGGACTTGACAGCGTCCCCACGCACGTAATGTCTGACTGAGGCTCAGAGTTCATCTCCCATTTCTTCTGATCACTTGGTAAGGCCTTAGATATGAAATTACATTTCACTTCAGGCTATCACCCAGAATGTGATGGACAGACTGAGCGAGCTAATCAAACACTCGAGCAATACCTCAGGATGTACTGCAACTACCAGCAGGACAATTGGTCAGAACTACTACCTCTCGCCAAGTTTGCCTACAACAATGCCCCTAGCGCCACAACTGGTGTATCACTGTTCTTCACGAACAAAGGATACCACCCGAACCTTGCTGTGCACCCCAAGCATGATCTCTCATTGGCTCAGGCAAGGGAATATGCAGTTGACTTAGAGTCGCTGCATGAGTACCTACGTGAAGAAATGGCTGCTGCCCAGAAAAGGTACCAAGGCCCTGCTGACGCCAGAAGATCACCCACCCCGATTTCAAAGTCGGTGATCAAGTATTCGTCAAAGCCAAGTACTTTAGGTTTACTGGACCATCAAAGAAACTCTCTGAGAAGAATCTCGGTCCCTACCCAATCATCGCCCAAGTCAGCACTTTATCGTTCATAATCCTTCTCCCCAACTCTATGCATACTGTCCACCCTGTCTTCCATGTCTCACAGCTCAAACCAGCGACACCGAATACAATACCAAATCAGTCACAACCTCCACCACCTCCCATCGAAGTCAACAGTGAACCCAAATTCCAGATCACTGAGATCCTTGATTCAAAGTTCGACCAATGTCGATGCCAATGCCCACTCCTCTATCTAGTTAGATGGGCTGGTTACAAAGGTACCAATGAAGAAACATCTTGGTTAATCATGACCGAGCTTGGACACGCATCAGAACTTGTGGCCGACTACCACAAAGCCTACCTGACTAAGCCAGGCCCCTTAGAAAGCCTCTCACACTAAGTCATTCAAATCACCAAACAAAGTCTATTGATAGTGTACAAAACAAAGAAAAAAGAAATGAAAACTAATTACAACTACAAGTACAGTCTGATTACTCGGACTTGCCTTCTCCATCTTCGTCCCCCAACTCTTCGTTCTCCCTGTCCATCTTGTTCAACTCCTCCCACTCTTTGCTCTCCTCGGGCATCGCCTTGCCATTGCCCTTCAGGTCCCTCACATCTGCGACCCTCTTTGCCTCCCATGTGACCCCTTCCACCTTTCGACCAAGCTTCGCCAGCTCTCTTGTGTTGCGGTTGATGGCCACTACGATTTCCCCAAGTCGGCAGTCTAGGACCATGTCAAGACCGGTTCTCCTCAATGATCTTACTAGGAGGTCCAGAGGTGCAAGGAACTAATGAGGAGGTAAGTCCAGAAACTAGTAGGTGCTAGTTAGTGCGGAGAGTCAAGTCCGGGTCAAATGAATGAAGTCCAGGCACTAGAGGAGCACAGGGAGTAAGTCCGGGTTTTTGTGGAGTAAGTCCAGACCGTGGGAAAGTGGTCCGGAGTTGAGCACAGATTGTCCGGAGCGAAGGACATCCCAGAGGTGGGATAAGTCCTGAGAGGTCTAGCATCAAGTCTGGGACAGAGGTGGCTTTTGCCCTTGTGCGAGTAGGAGACTTGCTAGGATTGGACATAGGACCAAGGGGACAAGATAGGACAGAGGCCGGAGTTGGCCGGAGTTCAGGAGAACAAGATGGGATTAGGAGAGCATGGTGGGGAGTACAGAGTGGGGAGTATCTTAGTCGAGATTTGATCTAAGGATCTAGTAGGCCGGAGTACGGTAGTTTATATAGTAATGAGAACTAGGGTGAGTACATATGGTGACAAGTAAACACCTTAGTCGGGACAAGGGATGGAGCAGAAGCAGACAGGAAAATAAACCAGGTACAAGAAAATAAAGCAGGGACAGGAAAATAAACCAGAGCGGAAGCAGAAATGGGGAACTATGATTACAGGGATGATGGAGCAGATGCAGGGACAAGTAGGTAAAGGGAACTAGGTCGGAAGAGGACAGGTAAGGGTCAGAGGTGGACTTAACTAATGTTAAGTCCGGAGCGATGTCCAGGACCAGAGGAAGTGAGACTGGAGGAAATGGGACTGTCAAGTCTGAGTCTACTCTGGTAGGAGGTCCGGTCAAGTCTGGACAGAAGCAGACAAAGGGGGAGGGCAGATGGTGGACAAGAGATTAGTCTGGCCAGAGTTGGTGACCGATCGGATTCAATGACTAAGAACAACGAGCATTGATCCCTTGTGTAGGTTCCGGTCAGGCAGAGGTGGAGATGGAGACAGATGGAAGCAGGAGGAATGACTATGGTTGATTTCAGACTGGAGAATACAGGATAATCTACAGAGTACTTATACTAAGTAAAAACTAGGGATGAGTATATACAGTGACAAGTAAACAGCCTAAAAGGTGGACAAGGGATAACCGGAGAAAGTACTAGGTCAGGTCCGATGAAAATAAAGTCAGGACCGGTGAAAATAAACTAGGTCCGGTGAAAATGATACAAGGTGCAGGATATATCGAGAGCACGGAGAACTCATGAACAGGTAGGGTAGATGTGGAAGTGTGGTGAGGACTGGAAGCAGACTAGACCAAGGGTCATAGTTAGCGGAAGCATATCTGCGTGACCATGACCAGAGTAAGTGACGAGCGACCGGAGTAACCGGATAAGATCCGGAGTTGGACATGGTCATAACAGTATCCCCCCTTTAGGGGCTGAACCCATGAGGCCCCAATGAGGCTGTCATGTGGTCGCCTAGAAACAATGCAGAGTCCGGAGCGATTGTCTGAGTACAAAATCTGGATCTATAAAGATCAGACCAGTTTTACTTTTTACCCCCAGTTCCCTGCTATTGATTTCAACATGTCTGCCACTGCCAAGGCCACCACCCCCACTGTCCCCTCTACGGTCAAGTCCAAGGACTGGACCAAGGTGTCAACACTGGAGCTTCAGTCCAGTAGTGAAGACGAGGCATCCATCCTCAATGCCAAAACAAAGGAGAGGCGTCGACGCAAGCAGGTCAAGAAAGAGGAGAAGCAGCGCCGGGAAGAGGTGGAGAGGTGAGCATGCGAAGAGGCAGAGGCAAGAGCTCGTGAGGAGGCGGAGCATGCTAAGGCAGAGACGGAGCAGCAAGCGAGAGAGGAGGCGGAGCGCCAGGTGTGCGAGCAGGCGGAGAAGGACAGGGTAGAGGTGCAATGGAGGGCTGCGGAGGTTGTGGTGAGACAGAGGGCATTGGCGCAGGAGGCATTGAAGAAAAGAGCGAGGGAAGAGCCAGAGGCAGGTCCGAGTGGTGACGGGAACAACGATGTCTCGTAAGTAACTTATTATTTTTCTTTGCTATTTTTATTAACCTCCTGGCAGGTGCGTTTGTTGTGCCAAGCACAAGGCCAAGTGCGAGCGGGACCCTGAAAAGCCCAAGCAACACGTGTGTATGAAGTTCGCTGGGCTCAAGGAGCAGTGCAAGTGGCTGGAGGTGGGGAATGCCAGGTCCGGGTCCGGTGGTGACAAGGGCAAGGGAAGGGCCATCAAGGCATCGCCATGAGGAGGGGAGAAGAGGAAGAAGAAGAAAACAGCTGCCAAGGTCGTTGTCGACGACACCACTGAGGTACCGGGGCCGTCTGGGCAACGGTCCAGGTTTGACCCTGGACTGTTCCTGGAGTGGTTGGACAGGCTGACTGGGGCCGTTGAGGAGATGACCAGGCAGATGCGCCAGGTTGCAGATGCCACTCACTCGGTGGCAAGGGGAAATGAGCGGCTGACGGCCAGCCTCGAGACCTTTCTCGAGGAGTGCCGTTTCTTTACAGCGCCCTGGGACGAGGACGGGGAGTCGGAGGACAGCGAGGTGGGCGTTGACCCAGAGGAGGTTGAACAAGAAGTCTGGGGGCTCCATGAGGAGCAGGAGAACCCTGGCAGCGGTGTTCTGGAGTAAGTGGTCCAGTCCGGACTTTGTAAATAGAAAGTGTAATTAGTTTGACTTGTGTTTATAAAGAAAAGTGACCTGAGTTTAGTGAGTGATATTACAAGATAAAATGAAACAGAGAGGAGAGACAGAGAGTGAAACAGATAGGGGAAACAGATAAAGGAAATGGAGGCGAGAGTAGTACTACATGGACGCGAGTGGTCCAGGTTTGTCTGGGTACCAGACATGGTAATCTTCTAGAAGTTCTGTTGTGTTGCCTAGTTCAGTGGCGAGTAGCCAAGACATTTCTTCATCCATCCCCTCGTAACCGGACCAACGCACCAAGTACAACAGTTTGCATGATTTGCATTGACGGTCAACCTTGGAGTCAAGGATCTCGGCGATTGTCATATCCATACTTTTCCAGTTGCAACTCTGGTCTAACCATGGCCCGCCTGACCTCTCCTTAGGCATAGATGCAACTCTGGATCTAGTCCGGCCATCTCCAGCCCTATAGCTGCACTCCAGCTCAACTCCGGTCACTATGTCCATCTCCACCTCAGGACTAACCCCTGTCTTCCTACAGACAGATCCGCGGTCTAACTCCTCCGTGTCGGACCTGTACCTACCACTAGTCGCTACTCCGGTTTCAGTCCAGCCACTCCCTTAGCCTTGTCTGCGACGTAGCCCAACTCCGGCTGGTACATCCAACTCCGGCTCAGTTCTGCTCCTGCTCCTGCTCCACTTCCTCTGTCAGGTCCACCAAAGGCTTAGGACATTTCCATGTCCAACTCCGGACCTTCCTCCGGATACTCCGCCCTTCCTCCACTCGCACACTCCCTCTGCTCGTACACTCCCTCTGCTCGTACACTCCCTCTGCTCGTACACTCCCTCTGCTCGTACACTCCCTCTGCTCGTACACTCCCTCTGCTCGTACACTCCCTCTGCTCGTACACTCCCTCTGCTCGTACACTCCCTCTGCTCGTACACTCCCTCTGCTCGTACACTCCCTCTGCTCGTACACTCCCTCTGCTCGTACACTCCCTCTGCTCGTACACTCCCTCTGCTCGTACACTCCCTCTGCTCGTACACTCCCTCTGCTCGTACACTCCCTCTGCTCGTACACTCCCTCTGCTCGTACACTCCCTCTGCTCGTACACTCCCTCTGCTCGTACACTCCCTCTGCTCGTACACTCCCTCTGCTCTTGCACTTCCTCCAGTCGTGCACTTCCTCCGGTCGTGCACTTCTTCCGGTCTTGCACTTCCTCCGTCCTGGACATCGCTCCAGACTTAACATTAGTTAAGTCCACCTCTGACCCTTACCTGTCCTCTTCCGACCTAGTTCCCTTGTCCCTGCCTTTCCTCCGTCGTCCCTGTAACTCTAGTTCCCCGTGTCTGCTTCTGCTCCAGTTTATTTTCCTGTCCCTGCTTTATTTTCTTGTACCTGGTTTATTTTCCTGTCTGCTTCTGCTCCATCCCTTGTCTCGACATTAAGGTGTTTACTTGTCACCGTATATACTCACCTTAGTTTCATTACTATATAAACTACTGTACTCCGGCCTAGTAGTCCTTAGATCAAATCTCAACTAAGATACTCCCCACTCTGTACTACCCACCATGCTCTCCTAATCCCATCTTCTCCTGAACTCCGGCCAACCCCGGCTTCCGTCCTATCTTGTCCCCTTGGTCCTATGTCCAATCCTAGCAAGTCTCCTACTCGCACGAGGGCAAAAGCCACCTCTGTCCCAGACTCGACGCTAGACCTCTCAGGACTTATCCCACCTCTGGGATGTCCTTCGCTCCGGACAAGCTGCACTCAACTCCGGACCACTTTCCCGCGGTCTGGACTTACTCCGCAAAAACCCGGACTTACTCCCTGTGCTTCTCTAGTGCCCGGACTTCGTTCGTTTGACCCGGACTTGACTCTCCGCACTAACTAGCACCTACTAGTGTCTGGACTTACCTCCTCATTAGTTCCCTGCACCTCTGGACCTCCTAGTAAGATCGTTGAGGAGAACCGGTCTTGACAGTGATCTCGAACTCCGGTTCACCATCTACTTCAACTGGTGGCGGAGGAGGCTGTATCCGGTCTGGTATGGTGTTGGGTATGGCCGGTTTGAGTTGGGAGACATGGAAGACGGGGTGAACTGTGCACATGGAATCTGGAAGACGGAGCGTAAAAGAGAGGGAGCCTACTTGCGCGATGATAGTGTAGGGCCCCAGGTTCTTCTCTGATAGCTTTTTGGATGGTCGAGTCGACTGGAAGTACTTGGCTTTCACGTATACTTGATCGCCTACTTTGAAGTCCGGTACTGGGGTACATTTGGCATCAGCCAGACCTTGGTAGCAAAGTAGTGCGTTTGCCATTTCTTCATGAAGGTATTGGTGTAGTGACTCAAGGTCGACTGCATAATCACGAGCCCTGGCAGAGGTCATGTCGTGTTCTGGGTAGACAGAAATGTTAGGGTGGTAGCCCTTGTTAGCGAAGAACGGAGAAACTCTGGTGGTAGCACTAGGTGCATTGTTGTAAGCAAACTCTGCCAGTGGGAGTAGGTCTGCCCAGTTGTCCTGCTGGTAGTTGCAGTAGATCCGGAGGTACTGTTCGAGAGTCTGGTTGGAGCGCTCAGTCTGGCCATCACCCTCCGGGTGGTAACCAGAGGTGAAGTGGAGGCGCATGTCGAGGGCCTTTCCGAGTGACCAGAAGAAGTGTGAAACAAACTCTGTACCATGATCTGAAGTG
>JAYMGJ010000475.1:0-90059 GCA_037178675.1 Scleroderma bovista
CATCAACAAGCGTACTATTATGATGCATATCTGGCTGGTATTAACGTGCAGACGAATCCAAAAGAACATCATTCTCCATCGGAACCGAAAGAAATGTCTGAATACAAAAAAAAAACACAGGAAATAACATGTGGGATAAACGAGGTCAAGGCCTAGGCAGCGTCGGACCGTCAGCGGCGCTCATCCCATGAAATAGAACATAACCACGCACAAGTACGGCTCACGATGCAGCCTTGGAGAATGTCGCCAAGTCCCCTGTACTTCTCCGAACCTGAAGTTTTCTGTTATCAGGCGTCCCGCGCACTGCTGACCACGACGCTCTCTTCAGTTGCTTATCATCATCAAGCAACTCCGATTCGTCCCCTTCCGATTCATCCGACGACGACGACGACGGCGTGTCCCCTGAAAGTTCGTCGGGCTTGATATCAATCACGTCATTTGCATAGAGGCAGTCCTTCTCCTGCGGTACTGCCATCGTACCTCTCATTTTCACCCTCTGCCACATTTTTCTACCCGCCCTCTTAACAAGCTTCCCTAAAACGAGGATGGGATCCTCAACGGTTTCCTCGGGTATTGGGTCAACAGGCCACAGTAATGACCGACCCTCTTGTGGGATGTATTTGCGGCGCGAACGTGCTGAAACTCCGAGAGGCGGTATCGATCGTTTTCTAGTAGCATCAATCTTGGGTAGCGGTGCGAATCTGATTGTCGGAGGTGGTCTGGTTAAAGAGCATGATGATCGTTGAGTGATGGACGACAGAAGCGTTGGGGAGTTGGAAGGTAACGGATCCGGAGATAAGCCTTTGGACGAAATGAACTTGCTGTCGGATGTAAGAGGCGTGGTGTCGTTTTCATTAAATGCGGGAAACGACATGCTGAGGCTGTGATTTTGGGCTTTTGTGCCGGCAGCAGTGGTGTATAAAAAAAAAGAGTGTAATGTCCAAAGAGTGTGTAAAAAGCCAGGAGATGTCAAATCACTGGTGGAAAGAAAGGTCGATGCTTCGCAGCGACCCCTTCGGCGTGAACAGGGCAAGGTAAAAACGTCTCATTGTTTTTTAGACGAAAGTCATCACGTGACCAACCCTCACTACTTCAATGTAATGACTGCAGTGCGTGCAGACTCACAGGTCCAACAGTACACCCGAAGGAGGTCAAATACAGTCCAGTCTGTCGTCGCGAGCACCTCACCACCGCCTCTCAAGCTTGGGGATTCCAAGGTCCTGAATTCTTGGGTGCATGATGTGAAGGAGTCGCCCAGAGTCATCTTTAATCAATCTTGGTGGCCTGGTGTTGCGGAAGGCGATGTCCTACGCCTAACGTCACTCACAGCAGAGGAATTCTTTGGCTACCTGTTCACCGTACCCAAAGATGAAGGGTGCTCCAAGCCAACCTTGCAGGTTCTTATCCGTCCTCCCTTTCTTCTCGGCTTCTTCCATAACTCTCGTCGTAGATTTCACTTCCGAGGAATGCGGCGGAGGTCTTTGGTCTGAAGAATAACACCGAAGTCACATTGACCAAAGTATAGTCCGTTGCAGATGCTTTGTGGTTTACTCCTGACTGTTGTCGCAAGGTCAACAAGGAGGAATACTCTGCCGATTATATCGAGTTTACTTTTCAAGACCAATACCTAGGTCGCAATGATATGTGGAGACTAGGTGAACACCTCGTTGGACAATGTGTATTCGTCGAGCAAGAAATATCTTTCATCGGTGTGATCGCCGCCAAAGTCCAGAACATCTACGTCGATGGTGAAAAGGTGATGCAAAAGGTTCATCTCAGTTGATCAGGTGGTCTAATGTTGTCGTTATTTCACGCAAAGGTGTCGTCTGGCTACGTGACTTCGAGGACCAAAACCATCTACCGTTCTTTGTCTGCAAAAGTGACTATATTCATCCAAGTCTGCCGTGAACTATGGGAGTTTTCTGGTGACGGTGAACGCTATAATGAGAAAATCATCCATTCTTTTCTACCAGCTTTGTTCGCAAAATGGAGAGAAGCCGGGACCAACCACACCGTTACAATCGTGCTGATATCAAGAGTTTTCTACGACCCTTCCGAACTCAAGTATGCAGCAGGTCCCCTCCGTCGTGACGAAGACGGACGCTGGTATAAGGATTTCTTCAAGGTGATAACAGACCTCGAAGTCATCAATGACTGGAAGCCCACCCTTGTTCGTCTCAAAGACTCGTTCTGGGCATTCCAACGAGACATCCTGTTGACCCACCATTACCATCAAGCTTACATGGAGTCCACAACACCTGATCAGGCACGTTTAGTGGGACGCATATCGTCCGCTCACGATGGTCCAGTCCTTGAAGCACTCAACCTTGCTCTGAACCCAAATGAAACCCACTACATTGACCGATCTTTGTCGTTGACCGGAGCGGCGACAATCCTTATCACTCCAGGGACAGGTTATTTCCGAGTCTCTAAGCAGCTCCTTCGCCTGACAACCACGCGAATACTCGACCATGGTTTTGGGCTCGACCTTGTTTCCCTTGCGAAGCGACCATTGCACCAGAGTCCCATTTTCAGTTTTCGAGGCTACGAACCAAAATTTGATAAAGACGGGAAAAATGGAAGCCGTTCCGCTGACCCTCTCTGGGGCGGAGACGAGATACCGAATGACGCGGCAAGACGAAGCAAGACGACGTTTTGGTGGGAGCCTTTTTGGATTTGTGTCACCTTCTGGGAAAAGCAAATGGATCTTCCTTTTCGACGGGACAGGTAAACTTCAAATGTCATCTTTCTCTTCCAATCCAACGCAAGGCCGTGTTTAGATTTATTGCAAGGGCCAAAATGCACGAAATACAGATGCTGGGTCTACTCGACCATGACGTCCTTCCGAACATCGAAGTTCCATATCTCCCGGAAATCCGAGACCCGTTAGCCACACCTCCACGGGAGTCTCTAGTAGATGACAGAGCTCCGACTCTTCCAGAGGCAGAACAAGCTGATATGGAAGTGTTTGCTTCCAAGGAGATACCGCGGATGAGTCAGAGCTCTCGGACCTCGTATGCCTCGAGTTCAGGAGCAACAGTCACCTATCGTTCTTCGATTGTAAGCGAAAGGAGATCAATGGTGTCACAACGGGCTTCCATAGCCTCCAGTCGCATCGCTCCCATAGAGGAAAGCCCCCGGAGGATCTTCATGGAACTGCCTCCAGAAGGCACTGACGGTCCAATTCCCTCGATGACTGGTCTCAGTACATCACCATCACAGTCTTCCGCGAGGTCTGTGATGTCTTCTTCTCCGTCTACCCCGAGGGAAGCTTCTACCGCTTTGCCTTTTGAGAATGCCACCGCATCCACGGCTCCATCCCGCTTGGCGAAGCTCGCTACATCTTGGTTTTACAATCCTTTCAAAAGCGGGCCAAATGAGCCACAAACATCTACACTAACAACCTTTCCTCGCAACAATGGCCTCGCGACACCTACACCTTCGATCCGAATTCCAATCACTCCTAACATCCCCGTTGCACCCTCGGCATCTATTTCTCGTTCTCCTCAGCCCATGGCAATCCTGCATTCTGCTTCAGGTCGCTCAACGTTTAGTCGGACATATGACGAAGACTCTCTGACAACACAGCGCGGATCCCTGACTCGGCATTCACCACTCAGCACGTCTCCACGGGACGACGCAATGTTTGGGAAGCGTCGCAGTGCAACACTCGGCTCTCTCAATGTCCCATTTTCGTCCTCATTGCCATCTACGAGCTCGCGTACCAACCCTTCCCGTCCACAGTCCATCGTTTCCTACGCTCAATCTTCCCTTGCTAGCCGCTGGCAGCATGCTTTCCCTACTCCAGTGTACAAGCATGAATTTAAATGGGCATCTATGGTCACGCCCGGCTGCCTCCCACTTACTGTGGAGCATTTCCCCAGTAACGCAGAGCTCGAGTCCTCTTATGACGTGTTCTCGTACGACTTCGTGGTGGACCCGACAGAAATGCGCTCGTTTATGGTTAAACCGCCCAGTACACATGGAACGGTGGATGAGGTACGTCGCGCATGGGCACTAGTCGTGATGCGCGGCATGGTGGCTGTCCGACTAGCACAAGGCTTTCAATTTGTTATCCGCCCGCACAAGTCTGCTGCGCCTGATGGAAAGTTGACCACCGTGAGACACTCCAAATCGTTCCTAGGCGAGGAAGACTCAACGCCCAAACCGGGCGGCGCAGCGGAGGTGCTACTCTCCACCAATGACCCTGTGTACCTGAGCATGAGCAACGAAATCCATCGACTGTCGTATACGGGTGAGGCGATCCAGGTGCGGCGGTATGTGAGGAGGATGCCGAGTTCTCTGCCGTTTGAGTACGAATGTTTGATTTGGCCCAAATTGGGTGTCGGTTATACGGAGCTCAAGACCAAGTTTGTTTCCCATGGTTTGGAGAACTACGGATGGAACAGGTGGGTGGATCTGCCAATTTATCGGAGGGGGTCTATTTGACATGTTTCAAGGCTGGACATGTTAGTTGCAGGATATGAACATCAGTTCAATGATTCCCTGCGATATTGGCGCACTAGATTCGTTGTTATACCTTCTACTGATGAGCCGCAAGTGAACACAGGTCCCTCTGGCGAGAAACTGGATAACGAAGAAATACATCTGATGGGTATCGATAGGCTTGCGGAGATGTTCACCAAGGCACGCTGGCAGCCTCCTGACGAACGCGGACAACTGATGTCCCCTGTGCGATTCCTGCCTACTACGCTGGGTCCCGTGCAGTGTATCATGGACGAGGCGCTAATGGCACAACTAGACGAGATCCACGCTGCTGGTCCGTTGAAGAAAAAAATGAAGAGCGACAAGGAAATCGCAGAGATGCCCCTTGCTGCAATCGCCAAGGCGATGCGGGATGAGGATGGAGTACCCATCAAGCTGCACAAGTGGCACCGAGCGAGTTATCAGGACGCGTTTACTGGATTTGACTTTGTGTCATGGCTCGTTCGCGAGTTTAGGGATGTCTCGTCGAGAGAGCAGGGCGTGGAATGGGGGACGAAGCTGCTCGAACAAGGACTGTTCATCCATTGTGCTGGGCGACATGGGTTCTTGGATGGGTAAGCCGTTTCGCTGGAGTTTACAAATACATGCCATGTTGCTTCTCACTCTGAACAGGCATTATTTCTACCAGTTGAGCGGGGAGTATGCGACCGTCAGTACACCAAGAGGAGGCTGGTTCAACAAACCTCGCCAGGCCCTTAACGATGAGGCTGTCACGGGACGTGGCTACTATCCCCCCAGCCAGAGCAGACCAAATGGAGTCAATCTTAAGCGAAACCGGAGGCAACTCATCTTGACACAGAGCATGATTATGGACGCAGACTCGGCCAAGGTGAACCTTATCTCTTAGCCAGTCACTTGCATTCGCTGATAACCCTACTTTGTGCCGTGCAGAGAAGCGACCAGGCGGAGTCGGTTATGCTTCACCACGATATCATCCAGAACCCGGGGACAGTCTTCCATTTTGAGTTGCAATGGATCGGATCTACGGCTCGTTGCATCGACGATATCCTGCGCCAGTGGAGTAGGACCATCGAAAAGTATGGGCTCAAGCTTGTGGAGGCGTACGTGACCGAAATTGGCGACATTCGGGAACGCAACCCGTTCCAGTCGTGCTACCCAATACGGCTAGCGGTGCCCCCGCCTGAGATACCTGATCCGGAGAAGAGGGTCCCCGAGGGGACGCAGCCAACACAGTACTTTGAGTACGCGCTTCTTAAGCGATTTGGATTTATCATCGATATCGAGGCGACGAACATGTATCCGCCCGATGTGGATGTGGTGTACTCCTATCGCCGGACGGCTTTCAAGCACTCTCAGTTTGTGCACCAATCAGGGGTGGCATTTGTGCAGGCTCTAGGAGGTTCACAGGGGTTCCTCTTCCTGACGAACCGCCTCATGGGTGGTGGGAGGATGGGCACGGCATTAAAAAGCAGGGACTCTAGACCTGCTGTTACACCCGAGGAGATCCGGGACAAACTTGAAGAATTTTGTCGTGATGAAGTGGAACTCGTCAAGTTTTATGAGGAAGAGATGGCAGCTCTAGGTCCGGACGAACCACCCCCTTTAAGTATATAAGTTATGTGCTGAATCTTGAAGTTTCGTTATCGATGTGAAACGGTGGAGTATCATGTGAGAGATACAAACGCTGCGGTCTAAGGATTAAGGTGGCAGTCATGATACACTACTTGCGCTGATGATGATCTCACGCCCATTGGAGCGGACAGAGCGCCTGGAGGGATCTCGCGAGAGAGGTTTTCGCATGTCTGTGGGAGAGGGAAGACATGAACGACGGAGACTACACACGTGGGAACAATGAAACCCACCGAAGGCATCCTCTTCATCTCGCCCACCCTTGCCAACGTCCAGATTGCCATAGTACTCCCTGACCCTTCGGAACACGGAATAGCCGAAGCCTTCGTACATGGATATAGCGAGTGCGTTGTTGCACCTGACGTACAAGTCCACGAAGAATCCCTTGTAGTGCTGGTCTGACACGAGTTCGAGCCGGGACACCATGTTGCGGGCGAGGGACAAGCGGCGATATTCGGGCGCAACCGTGAGTGCGGTGATGTGACCGTGCCATTCTGTGGCGTTGCCCTCCGCCTTGCCTAGTACTGTTTTGTGGCAGAGAATGGAGTCAGTGGTGTGGTGGATTATGCGCATGCATTTGGGTAAGACGCGTACTGTAGCCCATCATGCGACCGCTTGGGGCCTCTTGGACATAACACAGGTCTGGCCAGCGAGAGAGATAGTCGAGATAGAAGTTGATGCCGTACTGGAGAGCGTGTATCAGATGTCTGCAATATATATATCAGTTCTCGAGCACACACCGTCTCGGTCCAGATGTCCAAGTTGCTTCGAAATGGGGTGAGCGATCGAGATCCGTGACACAAGGACTCACATGTTGTTGAACTTGAACATATCTATCGCGGAAAATGGCCGTAGGACGCTCATGTTTTGCTTCGGAGGTGAAGGAGTGTTGGGTGTGGCAAAGCTGTAGTAATTTTCCACTTGCCTAATGTGGCTGCAGGGCAATCGACCACCGCGACCACCCGCTGTGCCCGCGCAAGAAAACTTATCTGTAGGATGATGGGACAGCCTACATACATACTGTGATGATATTGGCGCCCTCAACGCACCCTTCACTGGACTCGAGATCGTTTGAGCAACATTACTTCAGGGGCTATTTATCCGCATGCAGCACTTGGGGTCCCCAGACCCCGGGTCCCTCCGACTCTCCCATTTTCCAGATACCCACCATACAGGCGCGTCTATAAACTCAATGTACCAGCAGTTCTCTGCATCAACGCCCACTGATTATGGCCAGACGATAATCAACGCATCTATTGCAGGCCCCAGCACGGTTGCTCCACACGCGACGACGACGACGACGACGACAGCGGGGACGACGGCAGCCACACAGCCCACAGCAGTGACTACTATTGGTGTTGCACCTGGTTCTAATACAGGGACGAATACAGCTTCGCACCATCAGAAACCCCAGCCACTGGTCGCGACGGGCGACTGGGCGAATGAACTGGTACAGCTTGCGAAGACGGCAGAATTAAAGTGAGTTAGTGAATATGGATGCGTGTTGGCCTCCAGGTGCACATGGCAGGACTGTCGTCCTTCCGTACTACGTCCCCTTGGTGTCTGACCTATGCCCCATGCAGGAAGCATTCGCTGACACTGCAACTGCACACGGCACACATTGTTTCCGCTCATGCTACACTGGAGCAGAAGGACAAGGCGATACAGGACATCAGGGAACAGAAAAACAAGTTCGTGTCACTTTCGCGATGATGACGTATCCGAAGACCCTTTTCATTATGGTCGCGACATGTGTTCAACGTTCTCATGACCGTCGTTTGATTGCATTCCCCCAGACTTGATAGCGAGAGAATCCGACTGTTGAACTGTCTGGCAGAGGTCCGGACTAACTATTTCCGTTCTGGGGGTGGAGCTGATAACAACCTCGAATAGATAAACGCTGATCGTGACAAGGCATGCATCTGCTTTCCCACCGTAGCCCATGGCTAGACCTTTCCGCAATCTAATCACCACGTCCAGGCCGACCTGATGGAGACCTCCCTTTCACGGGAGTATGCATTTTTCCATGCATGTCAATTGGTATCTTATGGCTGCGTGACAGGTGTGCGGAACTGCGTCAACAGATAGCTGCGCTCCAAGAAGGGGAATATTCCCTCGCCAAACGGGATGTAGATCGCCTGCGGGCCGAACTTGGGCAACCGTCACTCCCACCCCTCCAGGCCACGCTGGACGAGAAGACATCACAGTGAGTAGCTTTTACCAATGCGTGCGGCCGATCCGTTGCTAGTCATGGAGATATGGGGGGTCTGGATTTACCTTGATCCAAGTCATCGTGACCCGAGATGTGGCCGGTTACTCACTCGAGGGTTGCAGGTACTTGCGAGAACGCCGAGTGAACGGGGAGAAGCGAGCAGCGAGCGATGTGGCACCAGGGGAGGCACAGCAGGGAACGGCGAAACGGCCAAGAGGCCGGCCAAAGGGGAGCAAGAATCGCGGCAACAAGGGGACCAGTGGAGGTGCGGTGTGAGTGTCGAGTGGCTGTGTCGATCGTTGTATTAGGTCATCTGTGTTACTCAGCTAAAATGACTTTGGGGGAGGCTTATGTCATGCCGACGGCCAGACGGATTTGGGAAGATGAGTGACCCGGCTTTCTAATGGAGCCGTGGCTGGCGTCGACGAGGAGGACAAGAAGGACCAGCCGTGAGTCACTGCTCGTCCCAATCATGCTGGGCCACCCCTTATATATATCCCACCCCTCCCCTCATCTCTCCCACCTCCTCTTCCACCATGTCTTTCCCCTTACACAGGGCCAGCCTCGTCGATCCCGCTCTCCACTCCCCCGCTCTCCTCGAGCTCCTCGAGATCAAGCTGTCCCGGCCCATCATCGGTATGTGCCACCACCGCCCGTTACTCGTCCATTCCACTCACACCCGAGTCTACAGAGTATGTCATCGACACTGTGGCAGACACAGTCGACTATGCAATGGGGCGTCCGTCCTCGTCCAAGCGTGGGCGGCCCCTCTCTCGCCACTCCCACTACAGCTCGTTCACCACCTTTGCGACCAATGTCCTCACTCGCGCAGAGGTGTCTATCCCTACGCTCTTGGTCGCTCTCGTGTACATCGACCGCGCCAAGCCCCACCTCCAGATTGCACTCGAGGAGTGGGCCTGCGAACGTGTTTTCCTTGGCGCGCTCGTCGTTGCTAGCAAGGTACGTTCTCTTCTGCGCCCCCTTCTTGTACCTCGCTAACCACTTTGCGCAGTACCTGAATGATTCGACCCTCAAAAACGCACATTGGGCGCTCTGCACTGGTGTATTTGGAAAGCGCGACGTCGGCCGTATCGAACGCGAGTACCTCCAAGTCTTGGACTTTGATCTATCTATCTCCGAAGACGATGTCTTGAGCCACCACGATGTCCTGTCTGCCATTGCCCTCCCGTCACACCGCTACCGACGCCAGCACCGCTCGTCCGCTGGCCATCCGCTTTATGACCACCGCGCACCTGAGGTCCCTTGCCCAGAACTCACACCGTCGAGTCCCGAGTCCACTTCTGAGAGCTCCTCCCTGCCGCGCACACCCGATTCCGTCGGATACTCGTCGAACGGCGCAGCGCCGTCATTACCACCGAAACCACGTCCTGTCGCAGTGGAAGCCACAGAGACGGATATACCACCCCCTGTACCCCCGAAGACATTACCCTCCACACTCGACATTCTGCGGTCGTTCCCTCTACCCTCGAATACATCGCGTTCACACGTGCCTGTACCACCATCATCCACATCATACCAACCGTCATCGTCATCGTCATCGCCATACCACCACAAGCCCCACTTCATGCACTTTGCGGCGTATCCCATGATGCAACTCACTGCCTAGCTAACTATTATTTCTTTTCAACACACATTGTGATAGCAAAACTGCACGTTCATTCCACGTTGTTTCATCGTTGTTTCATTCACATTGCTTTCTTGGCGTTCCTTGACACTTCCATCATCGTCCTCCCGCTCTTCCATCATCTCACAGTGGTGCCATCTAGAATATTTTTTGACACCAGAATCGATACTAGTTTTGCCACAGAGTAATCACGTACGCAGCCGCATGATGCAACCATTACAAACATTGGAAACAGGAGTGCATCGGAATGGCTTCGGCTCGCACAGCTAGTGTACTAATGTCAACGTGATACTGCGATGCCGTGCAAATTGTCATGACATGCTGCTGCGTGCATATGCGCAATCCGTGTCTTGGTTGTGATGGCTGCTGAGTCATGTCAACCCTGGTCCCGTCGGAATGCTGTTCGGGTCCACCCACTTCAAGTGAGTTCCATTTGCAGTGTTCATGTCACCAGCACTAGTCTGGTCGAAGATACGGCGGCCATCCAACCCGAATTCGAACGTCTGCTTTCTTCTCGCGGACGGTATTCTTCAATGGAGGTCGGGCAATCTTTGAATCACCACACAGTATGTACCCTCGAACTTTGAATATCACATAGGCAACATCCGTGTAGATCGCCTAGGCCACCCGGGCCCACTCTGAACCGAACAACATTCCACCCTCCATCTATGAAATTCGAATGACAACTCCGTCCATTATGGGGACAGAATGCATTGCAAAGTCGAGAACATGCCGGGGTCGATGATACTTACCCCAAGTCCTTGGCTTTGCGCCGCATCTCCGACAGCTGATACCTCCTCTTCGCTTCTATAGTACCTGATCGGGTACTAATATCGTCAGTTGACTGTTTTGATAATGCGCTATGTAATGGCTTATTGCTGACTTACTCTAGTATGGCTCGTACCTCAATTATAATCACTTTGCGCTCAGGTGTTTACATACAATTCAGGGCTTTTCATTTATCGTAACAATAGTATATGTATGTGACTCGTTCCTAGCACTATCGAGATTTGCTTTGATACAACACTGTGGAAGAAAGAGGAATAGGAATACATGCAATCAAGAGAGGCACAACATCAAGGGTCCTATGGGATATATATCTTGGAGTATCCCTCCACGCTGGGATAAAATAGGAGTATCAGCTGTGCACATATCGATCAAGACCAAAGCACCCACTTTCGTCGACAGCATGGACAGATGTGCTTCGAAGCTGACGAGCGAGACGCAAGGTTCTCTCGACAATCGTCACACAACGCAAAGCATCTGTGCATGCGCATACATGTACCCATCACAAATATGCAGCCAATCGATTAGACGCACCGACACGGCCAGCATATTATCTGGCGTGGCTCCACCGTGCATATGACGCAGTTATGTCTGGTCTCAGCACCCGAGTCCAGTGATTCTGCTGCTGTGCTGTCACTTGAACTGGTCGTCAACGGCCGCCGCGCACGCACGACCTCTGTCCACCCGTTATCACTGCTACCTTGCGACGAGCTCGTCGTGACCGTGCGACTAGATAGCATATCGTTAAATCGCCGTCTCGTCAATGGCCAAGTCGAGCTGTCAACCATGTGTGCTAGAAGAAGCGATGACGACATCGAAGCAGACATGGCCGCAGACAGGTCGGCATAGAGGTTGACGGTCTCCTGCTGAGACTCGTCTTCTTCACCTGCGCTGTCCCCGGCGACGCTGCTCGAGCGAGAGCACGACGGCGAAGAGTTCTCCCCAGGTGCAAATTCGTCGTGGTCATCATCGCTGACATCTTCCCCACTAACAAACCTGTCGTATACATTCTGCACCTCCTCGGGTTCACGTTCCTCGGACAGTGGGGACAAGATGTCAGCCTCATCTTCCTCACCTGTGGGAAACAAAGGTCGTGGCGATCGAGCACGTAGCCCCGACCTCCCCCGCACGATACCCCAAAGTAGTTGGAACAGGCTCTTCACACGCCGGGTAACGCCGATAGTGAACCTCGTAAACTCACGATACCAGGTCATGTCCAGCCATAAATCACTTTCCGCGGAGGCCGCCTTGACGCACTTGATCTCATTCGCAAGTCCCTTCTTCGCACGGCGATTCTTCCCTCGGCCTTCAAATGTCCGGGATACGGAGGCCACGCCGAATCGGCTGAGCTCGACTCTACCTGGTTTGGACTCGTCCACCATAGAGGGTGTGAGCGCAGAGACACTTCCGACTTCGTTGCCAAACCCAGCCACCGAGGACGTCTCAAGGCTAGCAGTGCCCATGCGGAGTAACGCGATCGAAAAGTCTTCATCCCATTTAGGTAGTAGAACCGAGTGATGTCCAAATAATGGCCGGGTGATGGACCCTTCTGTGACGAGTTGTGTCAGTGCATTGAGGAAGACAGCAAGGATGACGAAGGAGAGGAGCAGCGATTCGAAGAGGCAGGGCATGTAGTTGAGGAGCGGATAGGAGGATTTAGAGAACCAGAGGACGGTATGGAAGTGGATCAGGCCTATTAAGGATATGATCGCTGACGGAATAAGACGGTGGTTGGACCACTTCTGGTTAATTCCTGCACAGTGAACGATGGTCAGCTAGGAGTAATGTGAGTTCTACTGCATCGCGACGCAAGGACACACGGACGTGCAACAGAGGTAACATGATAGTGACCACGATGTGCTTATCAGGTCTAGACGGGAGCCCTTCGAGCTTGTTGCTATGTGTCATTGGGGAAGAATAAATGTGTAATAAGAAGGCGTAGCCGAACTAGGGTGAGGAAAGCATCAGCCTCGTTCCCAGTGCCTGTCCCCTGTGAGCGTTACATACCAGGTTGAAAGGGGATCCGTTGCTGTTCGCGCCCTCCAAGCCACGAGTGAGGGCTTCCACGCAGAGAGTCCCACATACCGAACAAAACGTGGACCAGCAGAGCGTCGCCATTTCCTGACGGGCAACCCAGTTCGCCAAGGACAAGAGGGAAGGTGAGGTCCAAGGCGGGAATTGTTTGGTCGTCTGCGCGAGTGTGAAGATCCATAGAAGAAGGGACTTTGCAAGAAAGTATAGAGTTGGCAAGCGCAGAGCCAATCTTACTGAACTCGAGGAGAGATCGAGCGGGAATAAAGGAGAGAAGTGGGAAAGCACCCTGCTTCGTTGCAGGGAAGCATGGTTCTGGAAGTGATGGCGAGGTGGTACTACAATGTTTTGGATCCGGTGCAACAAGATTGCCTATACCCGTGCATGAGTTCGAGATCTAGCCGGGACACGACGGACAATACCATGATAACCAGCCCGACGATGTATCCAGAGGTGAGAAAGCCCCAAGGTCCAGGAAGGGGTGTGAAAGACGCCAGGTCGGTGGGTCGAGCACCTCCTGCAGTATCGAAATCGTGGATATTGAGGGAACTTGCCCCACCGAAACCATCGACAATGCGAAGAAAACGAGAAGGAAACGGAAATATTCTTTTCAGCTCCTTCTTGATCCTGGAAACCAAGCGAAGGGGTTTCTCTGTCCAAACGTCGATGCCCATTACAGCGAAGCAGGAACGGGTGGACCTGGAAGGCTGAAACAAGGGGAGGACGAGGGAGTATGTGCTTAGTCAGCGAATCTCTCTTCCATGTTCGCAGTCGCAAGCAAACGATGTGCAGCACTTTTCCGCCGTCGCATTCACCTTCACGCTTGTGTTCGCGACTTTGCCGAGTCCCTGGCTCAGAGGCAACCGTGTTTCTCTCTTTCCTCCAAAAATGTTCATATACTCAGTCAACCAGATCAATTCTACGCTAGGCTACTGGTGCGACTGTACACGCACGAACAGTCCGTGGAAACCACTAATGTGTTTCTCTTCAAGGAAATAATACGTCGAGCACGTCGAAGAATATTCCTTTCCTCATTGTACCTAGGATCCGAGGAACGCGAACTAGTGCGCTAGTACTTGTATGCATTCCAACACTTCAGCGCTGACGAAAATAGATAGGTGCCTTGGACACCGCCCTGCGCGAGAACCCCAGCCTTCAACTCTACTTGACCTTAGACTACAACCGGTCGACGCGTCCAGGTCCGTCATCCCCTATTCTTGCGTTACTGCCCCTCTTGCGCAACTACGAAAGACGGGTCCATGTCTCGCTATTCCGGAGCCCGAAGCTTAGCGGACTGATGGCCAAGGTCGTCCCTCCGCGTTTCAACGAGGGTTGGGGTACCTGGCACGCCAAAGTTTACGGCGCAGACGATGAAGTCATCATCAGTGGGTGAGCATCTGACTTCGTCTGTTCTCCGCGGCTTGTTCACCGCTCTACCTTAGTGCTAATCTGAATAGATCATATTTCACAAATCGCCAGGATCGTTACTGGCATTTCACATCTCAACATACCATCGCAGATTATTGTTTCTCCTTCTTGCGCGCAATATCCGGGTTTTCGTATCAGATGACGTGTTCCGGCTCGGCATCCGCTGAACCAATAATAAGATGGCCCGACCAATCCGTCAAACCCTGGAAGGTTCAGCCCCTTGTAGAGCATTCGTTGGCAAAGTTTCAAGCGTCGCACCTGGCACCATCCACGTCAATTCCTACAAATAGTAATAATACGAATGATGTAGTCCTATTTCCCATAATACAAGGCGGCCAGTTCAACATCCGCGAGGAAGAGCGCACAGTGTCTATGCTTTTCGAGCATCTAGCGGATCACGCGACTCCACATGCATCGAAACCATTCATGAATCTTACAAGCGGTTATTTCGGCCTTTACAGGCCCTACCAAGATCTCATCTTAAAATCCTCTATTGGATGTGAGATTCTATGTGCTAGTCCCAAGGTTTGTCGAACCTATGTTAAAGTAAATTGTCAAGCTAATCTTGGATCCGATGCAGGCAAATGGTTTTTATGGTTCCCGTGGATTATCTGGTTTGATACCCGAAGGATACACTTTACTAGAACGGCGGTTCATGCGAGCCGTTCGTGCTGCCGGTAGAGACGTTGGTGATCAAAATAGCTCCACTGACGCCATCAGACTTGCTGAATGGGTGCGAGAAGGCTGGACGTATCACGCAAAAGGTAGGCACCACTCTGCCTCAGGAACATCTGAACGTCTCACGGCCCATACAGGCATATGGCTTTCTCCGTCCATCAGCTCACCCCCTGTTTTATCGCTGTTCGGTTCAACCAATTTGAACTCGCGCTCTGCGAATTTGGACACGGAGCTGTCTTTCATCCTACTAACATCCTCCGAAGCGCTTCAGAAGAGCCTCCAGGACGAAGTTAGCGGTTTGTGGAATTGTGCTGCCCCGTGGCAAGGTGCAGAGAGGAATATACGGTGGAGGACGAAGACCATTGTTAGTATGGTTGACGGAATGCTTTAGCTTGCGGATCCGCTGAACCGTGTGCCGAAATAATCAGTCCCAACTCTGCAAATTATCTCGTAAGTATTGTCCCTTCAGTCACACACTCTTCGGTACGTAACCTGCCATCTTCACTTTGAGTTCGTAAGGAGCGAGTGCCAGCTGTTGTCATCATGAACGCAATAAGACTATACCTTGACAGAAGCCACCTTATTGCTTAATAGTCTCGCACCGGTTAAAGGTACAATGTCTTCCCGGAGGGAATCTGATTCCACTAATACCCTAATCGGTTCCGAAGACAATGGTTTGGTACATAGTTCCTCATGAATCTAGCAGAGCAGAATCTGGAGATGCCGGTACTGACGAACGGACTGCCGTTCTCCCTCCTTTTCGGCTGCTATTGTTGTCACCTGCAGCTGCGACGTATTCGAATTTCCGGGTATCCAGTGTGAAAGTGACCGGACCCTGAACATCCATGAGAAAGCAAAAAGAAAAAGAGGGGCGATAGTAATCACCTCATTCGTTAAGCTCACATTCATCATAGCACCAAACTGACCATCTATTGGCGTATGAAGCAGGGCAGTTGGACAAGAAAGGTGGGCTCACCTTGAATACGATCAGAAACGTAAAGCTGGCGCATCTTCTCAAGGAAGGTGGAGTAAAGATGTTGCGAAGACTCGGAAGACTCGGGAAGGAAGTTAAACATAGCCGGGTTATCCGTGCATTCGGCCTCTTACCATAGCACGATGGAAGTCCGGCTTGTTTCCTTTGGTGGTATTGGCCATAAGAGTGAACTGCGATACGCATAGTACCTCGCCGGAGATGTCTTTCACACTGTTCTTCCACATGGCTCCGTTGGTGTCTGAGAACACTCGCAAGGACAAGCTAGAACGCATGGAATCACGCGAGGGCTTCTAGTTTTTGGAAAGTGGATGCTCACATCTTATTAGACAAAGTGTCTACATCAGCCGGGGTATCATCTATCTTGCCGAGGGTTACCAGGAGTTTAGGCGACTGATGGGAGGACATACCAGTTCCGATGCCGACCAGCACCATCAGGCCTTTTGATATGCTCGAGATCACTTTACCATCAACTGTTGGACACATTTTAGCCAAACCTCAAGGGGACATAGTGTGAGCATAAAGTCATCACCAGTGACTGATGCAGATGATACGCGCTGCACTACCGCCCTCATATTGCTGGTTGAACAAGCAAGAGGTACTGAAGAGGGGAATTGCGCCTTGTTTACCAAGTCCGACTGTCCAGCCTAACAGGACCCAAATGTTGAATGTCTGCAGACTCATCTATCCTGAAACTAAAGAGAGGATTCACACTTCGATCGCATCGGTCACTTCAGAATCCTCGTTATTGGCAGATCAAACGCAGGTACAACGATGCTCTTGTTGCAACACTACGGAGCTCCCCGAGACTTTCAATGCCAAGGGCGAAGAGGTCAAGCACCCCATTCTGCTATATCACATATTCCTTCAAGTTATGTTGCCTGCCGTCAATGATAACAGAAGACTTGAATTCCAATTATGTATCGCCCTTCCTTGTTCTGGTCTCGATAACTGTGTAAACTTTACGACAATGCAGTATGGCCTGAGGGAATGACGTGGGAAGAAATATCATCAAGTCAGTCAACTGGTGAATTCTGCCCCGTCGATAATACCACAGCCTAGACACCAATCACCAAGATATAAGGTCGCGACTTGACCCGCTGCAACACCTTTTTGTGGAGCATCCAGCATAATCCGCAAACCACGCTCATTCCTGTCATAAATTAATCGTTTGATCCAGGTAGACAGGTAATTGCACAGACCGGTACACCACGCATCCTTCGCATTCCATGCAATGTCGGTACTTGATCTGTGCTTTCATACCCAAAGTCTGGAGGAGGTCATCGGGAAAATTGTCTGTCCATATCCAACTGAAATTTGCCACGTGAATAGTATTCACGTATAATGCGGGATGACACCTAGGTCTGGTCGTGAATGACTAGAGACGGAACCAGAGAGCATTTCACTGACGATCCTGGCACTACAAAGACGGCATTTTTCCTTGGGTCTTTCTTCGCCACGAACATTCGTGTTTTGCATCCGCGGATCTTCGCGCCTTGACCAATAGTATAATTCCACAGGCCCTCGTGTGTCGCTATTTGCTGACAGGTAGTCATGTCAATGATAGGCCCCGGGTTTGGCTCTATATATTGCGCTATGCAAGCGGTCAGAAGAAACGCACACGGCAGCACAATACTTGCATAGGAAGTCATTGAACCTTCTTCTCTCTCCAATGAAACAGATGCCCATGCTCTCTTCTTTGATAGCGGTCGGTAGACCCGACTTAGCAGCAAGACGTCTAACTTGCGTCTTTTGCAGCTCACCCAGTGGAAACAGCGCACGGGAAAGGCCATTCTCGGGTATTGATGACAAATAGTATGTCTGGTCTTTTGTTGTATCGCACGCTCGGAGTAACCTTGGACGGGCCGAGCGAGCACCAGTACATTCCTGCCAGTCTTTTCGGGCATAGTGTCCTGCACGGAAATTATGACAAAACACTGAAGATGCGTCAACCACATACCTGTTGCTAGCCATGGCACCTCAGAGTCGCGCGTGAGTTGCTTCAAGAGAGCACCAAATTTCACTTCCCTGGCAATGAAGTAAGGCTAGGATTGCTGAAACCAGTTTTTCCATACTTGTTGCACCAAACGTCAGGATTTGGCGTTGATCCGGATTGCCAGCTACGTAGAGACGGCTCGAAGACCTTGGTCCAGTACTGACGGTGGAGGTCGATCTGTAAATAGTGAGCCTCATGACATGATTCTGAAGCATTCGACTACGTACCACTCTGCAAGGTATGTCAAGTATCCGGCAGACACGCTGGACGTCTTCCCAGTCTTTTTGCCATTGGCAGCCAATGTCTGACGCAGACTCGTCGCGTGTATCCCAGTTTCGCATGAAAACGGCGGAAAGATCGTAGTCCTAGATTCACATGTAAACATGGTTATCCCAGAAAACCAAAGAAACGCACTCTTTCTGCTAAGAGTTTCGCTGCGACAGAAGAATCCACACCCCCAGACATAGCTACCACCACTGCAAGTGAGTTAGACGGGGGTTTCACTTGCAGAAACCCGCACATACCTTTGTCTCCCTTTGATGGGCCAGTTGAGTAGTCGACATAGTAGTTTCGTATATGTCGCCTGTGTAGTTTCGTTGCATGGCGTATGAGCGAGCCCAGCATTAGATCATCCCGATTCCCGATCCGAGATTACATTGTCCTCGATCCCCGACACACATCCATCTAATGGGCAAGCCGGAAGGTACACGCCAGATGCAACCCATCATCGTCTAGTCCACTCACACAATCATCAGGTCCATCACAAGCAGAAATCCTGCTTCGAGTGACTTCTTCGATAGCCGCAGAGCTGATAAAAGCACAGGACGCTAACGAAAGCGTATCCTTGAACGAACTCAGAGCCAAAATATCCAAAAAGTTCGGATACAGCGGTGTCCCCAGACTAGTTGACATTATTAGCGCAATCCCCGATGAATACAAGAAGGCACTGCTGCCAAAGTTGCGCGCACGTCCCATCCGGACTGCGAGCGGGGTACGTCCTCACATCGTGTTTGTATTCAATGGCGTCTGCTCATGATATATTAGATTGCAGTGGTCGCAGTCATGTGTAAACCCCATCGGTGCCCTCATATTGCTATGACAGGAAACATCTGTGTGTGAGTAGCCGTGCCAACGAGTTTCTCATTATCTCACCTCGAAACAGCTACTGTCCTGGTGGACCTGATTCAGATTTTGATTACAGTACACAAAGTTACACTGGTTATGAGCCGACAAGCATGCGGGCTATCCGGGCTCGATATGATCCCTATGAGCAAACACGCAATCGCGTTGAGCAGCTAAAAGCACTGGGACACAGTGTAGACAAGGTCAGTACCCCTGATCTTTTCAACCAATGACATTTAGTACCATACCAGGTGGAGTTTATTATCATGGGTGGAACATTCATGAGCATGCCGGAGGACTATCGTGCTAAATTTATCGCTCAACTACACAACGCCTTATCAGGTTTCACAGGACTTGATGTTGACGAAGCAGTCCGGTTGGCACCATTTTAATCATTAGCATGGCCAGTAACTAAGCTGACCGTGTTCACTAGGTACTCGGAGCAGAGCAAATCCAAAGCTATAGGTATTACAATCGAAACTCGCCCCGATTATTGTCTTCGACCACATCTCAGGTTCGCTGAAGTTTGTTGCCAACTTAGACGATCCCTGAAATCCAGCCACACCTAGTCAAATGCTTCGATATGGTTGTACTCGACTAGAAATCGGCGTGCAATCTGTCTATGAAGACGTTGCGAGGGACACCAACCGTGGCCATACCGTCCGTGCGGTCTCCGAGTCTTTCCACCTCGCCAAGGATGCTGGCTTCAAGGTTGTAGCCCACATGATGCCTGACCTCCCAAACGTCGGAATCGAGCGCGACCTCGAGCAATTCAAGGAATACTTTGAAAACCCTGCATTCAGAAGCGATGGCTTGAAAATCTATCCGACACTCGTCATCCGTGGAACTGGTCTATATGAGCTATGGAGAACAGGTAGATACAAGAACTATACTCCGAACGTTCTTGTCGATGTCGTTGCTCGAATCCTTGCTCTTGTTCCGCCATGGACGCGGGTCTATCGGGTGCAGAGGTAATATCAGGTTTTAAAAAGTTGCGGCAGCTGCTGACAGTCTTTTGTAGAGACATTCCACTGCCCCTTGTCACGAGTGGGTGTGAAAACTCGGGAAATCTGCGAGAGCTTGCTCTCAACCGTATGAAAGACTTTGGTGCTGAATGTCGGGACGTGCGATTCCGTGAAGTCGGGGTAAGTGGAACTATTGTACGAGGTCATCTGTGCTTAATTTTTCGGGCAGATTCATGAGATCCACCACAAAGTGCGACCGGAATCCGTAGAACTGATTCGAAGAGATTATACTGCAAATGGAGGATGGGAAACTTTCTTGTCTTACGAAGATCCCGAACAGGACATCCTTATTGGCCTCCTCCGTCTGCGCAAATGCTCAGACGAGGGTACATTTAGACCGGAACTCGTCCGCAAGGAAGGTGCAGCAGGCGGTTCGAGTATAGTTCGTGAACTGCACGTATATGGTACGGCCGTGCCAGTGCATGGTCGTGACCCAACAAAATTCCAACACCAAGGGTTTGGGACGTTACTTATGGAAGAAGCAGAGCGAATAGCAAGGGAGGAGCATGGCAGCATGAAGCTCGCCGTGATATCTGGTTGGTGAATCCCGTCATTGCACTAACTGGGTGCTTATAATGTGCTGCAGGTGTGGGTACGCGAGACTACTACCGCAAGCTTGGCTACGAGCTCGACGGTCCCTATATGAGTAAATCACTGATATAATCTCTTCCATGTATTTTAGTATGACTTACAGCTATTTGGGTCTGGTCTGCCAAGACCAATGTATGGAAATTTGGGAAGACAAGTTCCTCTTCAACGGTCTTCCTTATGACGTCTTGAATGAATTTCTCGACCCGCGTGACGTTCTTAAGAACATGCTTGTCTGCTTGACCTATCTCGCTTTCTATGAATATAGAGGGTAACAAGCGCTGACCGACGGGTAACGGTTTTCCGTCTCGTTTTCCACCCATTTCGTCGTCCATCTCTGGAGGCGTACTCGACTGACTTTGTGACCGCCGACAAGCAGGTCCGTAAGGATCCAACTCATCCAGTATGCATATATGGACTCGACCTCTGCTACCTTCAAACGCAACGGCTACTTCGCCAGTGAATACGATGCCAGTGACGGAGAGTTTGATGGGAAGGGACATGAAAGAGGGGGACGGGTAGTTGATCAGCAACGAGGTGGTAAGGGTGAGTCTGAGATTCGAGTGCCAGTTGAGATGAAGGTGCACTTGAAGGTCGGGTCGCGATGGTTGTAATTGCTCCTGCTCCTCCTGCTGCGTGGGCAGACTTGGCTGATCTGGTGATTGCGTCGTTGGTCCAGAGTCTCGATTCACCATAGGTGGTACAGAACCACGAGCAGGATATGTCTCTGGTGGAGAAGAAGATGGTGATCGACTGGGGTTCGTTGCCGTAGATCGGGGAGGGGCTATAGATGATGGTGGTCTGAAATCACCGAGGCTCGGAAGGCTCGAATGCATAGCACCGCCCCTCCAGCGGTCTCGCTGTGAGCCTGGATACAAGGTGGGTGTGGACGCGAAGAGATCAACGGATGGGCTGTGCCCATACCGGACATGGGGTGGTAGATGGTGATATGCGAGAGTGTCCTCAGCCAGCCCACGGCGTGCAGCTCTTCTTGAGACCCACTCATACCCATCGTCCTCGCCCTCGGCGCCTTCAGTAACCTTCACGTTGTCTTGCTCGGATTCCGAGTCTGGGTCATCTTCAAGGAAGTCAGGATGTATGTCCCGCAAGTCGACTAGCTCGACATCTGGAGCGACAGTGCCAAAGTCGAAGCCAGTGATCTCGACAGGACCTATGAACGAGGGGCGTTTGATGTTGACCAGCTGTCGATTGAGGATGCCTATGAGTGTGTCTGCCAGAGACGAGTCAAGTTTGTGCCACTCCAGGTCGATGGACATGACGGAGAGAGAACACACCGCCACTCTCGCGACACCATCATGTCCAAGACTTACAACGGGCAGGAAGCAGAAGTCATAGCGAGTGTGGGTCCCAGTGATCTCCTGGCATGTATCCCTTGATAACTAGATATCTTCCAGTTTCACGACGGATACTCGTACTCCAAAACTAAACTAGAGGCCAGTCTGCGAGAGCTGGTGTATGAACACAAGCCGGTTAAGCCAGTGAAAGAACCAATCAACGCCAAGCGGGAAGACGTGGATCTGATCGTGAGTGGGCTACCATTCGTCCTCCATCTTGTCACGAAAACCGTGTTGCAGGTGAATGAGTTCGAGATTTCACGACAACAAGCCGAGAAGGTGCTCACGGAGCACGGCAGCGATCTCACCAAGGCACTCCGAGCACTTGTCAACAGTTAGTCGAGTTGCGTCACGCATCTGAAGACTGCCTCGGTAAAATATGCATTTCTTGATCCAAAAGAACATTACAGCCAACATCGAATAAAGCGAGTATTATGGAGTAGACTACCCCGACAACTTGAGCCTTGGTTGTTCGTGTACCTGACAACCAAGACATTACTCTAAAGAAGAGTATCAGGAGTCAGAAGCAGAAATCACAGGCGAAATGAGAAATGGCGTATGCAACGGAAATGTCCTGCAGAGCGCACTAAGGAAAAAAGAGATGGGCTGAATGCGGCAAAGCGAGTGACAAAGAAAACCGTGGAGGGGCCGTTAAGAAGCGTTAAATACCTTTGAAATAGATTCGCTTGCTGTTTGGGTGAGGGAACACTACGGTGGGCTTGCAGTGCAGTAAATGTAAGAGGCTTGCAAAAGTCTAGGAAAACTGGGGTATAACAGGGTCATCACGTCAAGGGTCGTAGGGTAAAAGTTTTGCACAAAATTCGCTTGATGGGCTATTATAATAAGGTGTTCACGTTCTCTCGTCTAGTCTGGGTGTGGGGGTACGAGATGGGAATGGAGAGCCGTAGGGAGCATTAAGGTAACGGGTGGTGGCCTCCATCTCAGTGAAGTATTCTTTCTCGGGGGCGATGCCCGACTTGTCCGTCAACCCGAGTGCGGAAGCGATGACACGGGGGCTACCGAAGGGCGACGACTTCTTGGAGGGGAACTGGCCAAGGATCGGGTCTTCTTTGCCAAGCGACAGAGGAGTGAATGGCTTTTTACTGCCCGAGGTGAGGATAGTCGGTTCCTTTGATGCGGGTTGGTTGTACATCGCAGTGGCGGCGAGCACCGTGGAGGCACCGATGAGAAACGAGGGAGTGACATGGAAGTCGAAGAGCACAACGGAGGCAAGAAAAGAAAGAATAATGGAAATGGATGTGGCGAAGCCTTTAAGGATGTTGTCCGAGTACTTGATGACAACTGCGGTGACAAGGCCGCCAAACACCTGGATGGACACCGTAGCCCATGCCCAACCACCGAAGTGGCGGAAGAGGTCACTTATAATCCCGTCGGAGGTAGGGAATGGAGAAGCATAGATGACGGGAAGCAGAGCCGGGAGAAGGGAGAACAACGAGAGCTGAACATTGCGCACCCACAGGTCAGCCTTGGAGTTCTTCAACACCATCTCAAAGTAGACTCCCGCCAGTCCCGAAGTGAAACACGCTGCCGTCACAGCACAAAAGCCTTTCAACGGGCTCATAATGTGGACGTGTAGAGGTGCTGCATCATGCGCACTGCCGACGCGGAAATCTTTTGGTGCGGCATTCGACGCGCTTGTCTGAACTTGGACGATACCGACGCCGATGGCGAGGAAAAAGAGCGATAACCACTTTGTTGACGTCAGTTTTCGGCGCAGCAGAAGTACGGAGAAGGCAGCGGTGGTTAGGATCTTCATCTGGTACGTGACCTGGAATGAGGCGACAGGGAGATTTCCGATGGCAACGAATTGAAGAGAGTTTTGCACGACATAGAGTAATGCAGGGATGGACAACTTCCAGCAGTCGGAGCTAAAGATCTCGCTGCACACCTGGCGAAAAGATGCCGTGATGGATTTCCGAGACGACATGTGCAAGTCCGATTCGTATGTTCTCCAGAGTGCAATTACGAAGGATATTGAGCCCTTGAGGATCTCGCCGAGCAAGACGGCAGCTGCTGGAGAATATGCCAGATGCGCGGGGATTGACACGCGTGAATAATGCATTACTACGGACAGTGAGGCATTTTGAACCGCAAGCGTGACGAGGCTTGAAAGCAACGCATTAGAGGATGGGTTGTATGCGGAGAAAGGCCGAAGTGAGACTCACGAGACGTATTTCAAGGGAAGACCAAATATCGTTGGAGGTTTTGCAGGCCGAACATCGGGTACTACGTCGGTCGGGGACTGGTTGAGAAGGAGACCAGATGACTTGCTTGAGAGACCGTCGAAAGCCGCTGGGGGGAGGAGAGGCGGTAGGCGGGGACTGGGAGTTGTCGTGCCAGAGATATTAGGGGACGAGGGGACTGAACGGATAGACGGGTACGCCCTGTGGTACATTTCATTTGAAGAAGGCACTGCGGACTGATGTTTGGAAGTGAGATCAAGACGGGTGGAAGAAACGGCTTTTACTGTGGAATCTGGCGACGAAAAGACGACGAGAGGTGGAGGAAGAGAAGAACTCGACTCGAGGGAGAAAAACGACGCGACGGCTGTAATTCAACCGAAAATCACGACATGTTTATTTCACACTAACTACTGGTACACGATCAAGTTATTACGGTCGACGTGTCTGTGGGAGACGCTGGTCAGTAGGGACATTGGAAAGCAGCCACGACGACGGAGACACCTCAGCCTCGCCTTTAACTCGCCATCCACCTCCTGCGCATCCCCCAGAGAGGGCGGGATGTGTGCTTTTACCAGGATTGTCTTCCTCGGTGTCTACGCAATGGAAATGCGACTTACATTTGCACTACTCGAATTACAGTACCAAGTGTGGGCATCTCCAGGTGATCTGGCTTCCTCATCCCTCGACCAGACGGGAGGAACGTCAGCGAAGATTGTTTTTGAGATGTCCCATCTGTCTTCGACGCTTGTCTGGACCATCCATCCTTGAGACAAAGGATCAACAGTAATTGAACGTCGGTGGGTTTTTGGTTTTGAGAAAGAAAAAAAAAAACATTCCTCTTATATGTTCCCATGCCGGCTATTTCCGAACCCTTACAAACAGAAAAATAGTGCATTTTTTGCGTGTCATGGCGTCCAAGGCGTCGCCGTTTGCCCAGCTCTTTAAACAGTCCAAGTTCGCCTCTTTCGACCGCCACATTGGCCAAGTATACACTGCCCATGGCGGTGACGCCCACCGCGGCGACTGGGGATTCAAACGCCCTCTCTCCGTCCGCCGACGCGGTGCCTCCATCACCATAAAGAACGTGGACACCACAGCGCACCAGACGGAATGGAACTCTGCAGAACCTCAGGCACTCTGGATGAAAAACTGGGATGAACTCCAAATGACTCCGCAGCTGCCGGACTATGGCACACACCAGTCGACAGAGCAACTGAGGGACCACATACAGGAGTCGGACTACCTGCCCAATCAACAGGACCCGTCTATCTGGCGCCGCCCTTACGTTCCTAATATCGAGTCCATGACACAGCACGAGTTCAAAAAGTATCTGGCTCAAATCCGGGTCCATCGAAATAAATTCTACAAAGTGACCCAGGCAAACCAAGCGAGCAGGGGCAGAGTCGCATCTTCATTCTACCAACTCAGCAATTCGTACCCCACCAGCTGGGATGACCACTATGCCCACCATCTCTCGAATGAACGCAGAACCAACCCCCGCTGTCGGGAGATAGAGCATCTACCACATCGCAATGGTGGTCTGAGCTTCGCGAACTATACACCCCTCCAGACCTTTTTGATGACCAAGGAGCGCAAGGGTAGACTGGCAGAGGAGTACATTGGAAAGGACAACAAGATGTTGTTCTACGTGGCGTCATTCGCGGGAATGGCTGGTATCGTGCAGAAACACAATGCTGGTGTTGCACAACCAATGGTATGGGACGACCCTCAGCGCACCGGAGAAGCGATGCTCAGACCACAAACTGCTGTCGTCCATCGCCAACCAATTGTGGTGGGGAGAATACGACAAGGGTTGAAGGCGACGAGGATGGACATGGAGCTGAAGGTTTGGGACGGACAATCGCATTCGCGGAGCAACCCGCATCCCCCTGGCTCTCGCCAGTACATCACAGCGGAGCCACCGGGTTTCACGTCAGGGATGACGACGATTGCGAAGAGGAGGATGGACAAGTTTGTTGCACGGAGCAAAGGTCGCCAGAACCAGGACCCTACTACTACCATTCATTGCTTGAGTTCAATCCTGTCCCAGTCGCAGTCTTAGATAATGTGATTTGTGTGACACAGTCGCGTGACATAACGTGACTGATCAGCGCGTTTGCTTGTTTACTGACGTCGTTGGACGACACCGACGAGCATGCCACGCGAACCAAGAAAGTCGTCGCTGGGAACAAGGCGTGGACCACCGCGACAGCACATTCCCTTCCGCGCAGACGATCTTGCTCGCGGCAAGAAAACTGGCATCGCTGTCCAATATGTCGATCGCAACTCGGACGAGTTCGAGCCGTTCGCCGAGGTCATGAAGCAGGCCGACAACCGAACACCACCTCGCCTCAAATCGAAGAAGAAACGCACATCCTTTGTGACTCCCGTCCGAGAGGAGCTCGACGAGGACGGTGAAATGTCCATGGTTCTCACCGAAAGTAGGTGTCGGGCGGTCAAACCTATGTATCTGACCCGTTTACCCACCTCCACCAGGCAATCAGGCCAGCCCGCTTGCATACTTTACAAATGTAAATCCTGCATATGCGCCGAGTAGCATAAGACGAAGTCATCCAGCATCACGGACATCACATGTAGACTACGATCAAATACCGTCACCCCGACACCCCCCCTCGGGTATGTCTGCTCGCACTTCAATGGCAAATGGGGCCGGCCCTTCCTCCCTTAGAAAGTCTTCCATTACACTCGACTACGACAATGATTTCGATCCACCGCAGATGGACGATGTTGATTATAGTCAGGCAAATCATGCAGATGATGACGAGGAAGGCGAGGTTGAAGAGGTAGAAATGGAAGTTGCCACTCCGCCCAAAAGGCCTGACAAGGGAAAGCGCCGAGCAGACCCAGAGCTGTACAATCAACAGCACCCGCCAGATGGAATGGAGGACGTAGAGGATGACATTGCTGGAGGCCTGCAGGATGTCGAGAATGGTGTGGAGGAGGCCGAAGAAGAGCAGGCGCCGTTAAAGAACAAACCCCGGGAGGAGAAAGCCAAAAAGCCAAGAGCGCGTCCAGCGAAACGTGTCCTACCCGCCCCTGAACGTAAGTGAATAGCAAAATCGTGTAGTGCAGGCCTACATTTTGTTTTTCCAGGTTCGCCAACCCCTGACGGTGTGCGCCGCGGTCGGCGGCATAGGTACAAGCCCTTGGAGTGGTGGCGACAGGAGAAAGTCGTTTATGGAAGACGCGAGTCTGGTTTGACCCTGGTCCCCCAAATCAAGGAGATTATACGCATGCCTAAGGAACCTCCTATAATCCTTGGGAAAGCAGGCAAACGAAAACGTGGGGGATCAATGCGAGCCAAGAGTAAGATGCGGGAAACACAAACACCGGCGCCTCTCAACCCAGAAGAAGGCTGGGACGACGAGACGCCCGCGGAAGGTATCGTTATTGACTTCCTGACCCAGGAGCCAGTGAGAAGACGTGAGCGAAATTTGGCGTACCACTCTATCCGTCTTTGAGATCTAACGTCTTCCGCGCCATAAAAAGGTGTTGTACAAACGGCCAAAATGTTTGAGCCTAAATCTGCAGCCAACAGCAATTGGTTCTTTCAAAAAATATTTGGAGAAGGTGACTTTATTGCAGCAGGAGAGATGGTTATCCCACCGGAAGGCAAGAAACCGAGCAAGTCTTCGAAAGATAATGCATATGTAAGTAGCGCCATCTCGTCCGATGTAGTTCATTCATCCGTCACCTTCAGGTGTTCTATGTCATCGAGGGCGCAGTGTCCGTCGTCATCCATGAAACAACGTATGTTGTCACCACAGGCGGTATGTTTCTCGTTCCCCGAGGTATGTACACTGCACCGGCTTGAATGCCCGACTGACAAGAGTCAGGAAACACTTACTACATCCACAACGTTAGTCAACGAGACGTAAAGCTATTTTTCACGCAAGCGCGGCACGTGGCGGTAGATAATGGTGCAGCAGAACGCAGCTCTCATTCAGCACCCCCTG
Organism: Scleroderma bovista; assembly: GCA_037178675.1. Lineage (NCBI taxonomy): Eukaryota > Fungi > Basidiomycota > Agaricomycetes > Boletales > Sclerodermataceae > Scleroderma > Scleroderma bovista. Next base: position 28,135 of record JAYMGJ010000475.1, read on the forward strand.
CATCACACCGCCGACGGCCTTCCGAGATTGTGGACGACGGAGCTCCGACATCTGCAGCCCAAAGATCAAAAAGCCGACATTAACATGAGCCACCGATCCCCCCACCTACAATGTCTGGGACGGGTCCGAGGCGAGATGTATGTTAATACACATTCTATTATCCGCTCGCTCAGTGCATGTTGTATATATTCATAAGCTTCCTACTACATTCCTACGCTCTACCTTTCATGGACATAACACAAATCTGAGCACGACTCCATAGATGGGACGAAAGTTTGCTAGCCAGTACCCATCCTGCGATTGCTAGCCAGTGAGTGTACCCGTCATGTCAGAGAATAGGGAAACTGGAAGCAAGACGGTGGCCGAAATGCGACAAGAGACGGTGGGTGGCTGGAACGCCACAGATAAAGCGTGATTTAAATAACGCTCAGATGATGCGTGATCACGGCTAGCCTACCTGTGCTCCCATGAGCAAAAGGGGTTGAGCCGGGTAAAGCCTTCAGCTGGTGTCAGAGTGAAAAGATCAGAACACGGTGACGCCAGATTGCGTGCCCGTATATTGGCTCTTCATATCATCGGCGTCGCTGGCTCCGTCTTGGCTCTTGTAATCATAGCCGCTCATGCTGCCCATGTCAGTGCCTGCAGCAGAGGAAAAAGAGCCCCTCCTGCGCAGCCGATCAGATTGAGAGTAAGCAATAGAACCACCGATGCTGCTGGCCCCGATGCTGCTACTAGGCGGACCAATGTCCTGGGAGACGATCGAGCTCGCATAGCTTCCGTACGTACTGCGCTTGCCAACACCGCTGGGACCACGAGGCACTCCAGGAGGAAAACCCCCTGTTGCTGCAAATATGGGCAGGCCAGATGAATAGGTGGCTTGAGAGCGTAGAGACTGCACGTCAGAGGGAATATAGGCCAGAGCATCGTGGGTGCGGTAGAAGCTGGCATCGAACCGGCTCGGTGTGCCAGACCGGCCTCCACTATTCGGTAGATACTCTCGTGCGTTGGTCTCATGGCGGCGGAACTGTTCCATGGACTTGACAAGGGAGCGACGCGGCTTGCTAAACTGGATCATGCTAGGTTGCAGGTTGTTAAGAGGGCCCTCGACGAGACAATTCTTCTCCTTGTAATGGGTGAGCAACGCGTGCCATAATGGATGCTACAAACAAGTGTGTCAGTGAAGCCATAGCTAGCATCATTGTGCAATTTCCCCAACCTTGCTCAGGACTTTCGGGTTCCCGAGAATCACAATTCCATATTTAGCACGAGTAAGGGCGACATTCAGGCGGCGTGGGTCGTTCAAGAAACCGATCCCCTGATGTTCGTTGCTTCTAACGCAGCTGAGAATGATATAGTCCTTCTCTCGCCCCTGGAATGCATCTACGCTAGCAACTTCGACCTCCTTGTAGAGGTCCTTCTTAAGGGATCCGTTGAATTGCATGTAATTGACGACATAGGAGCGTTGCCCTTCGTAAGGGGTGACAATTCCGATTTGCGATGGGACGACACCAGATTTGAAGAACTTGGTAACAATCTTTTCAACGTTAGATGCCTCAGTCCTGCAGGATATAAGTCACTTTTGCTGTTTTAACATAAAATCAAAACTACACGCCTGTTGAGGAAAGACGTTCCACTTGAGGAGATTTCTTCCTGACCCAAGTTCTGATAGAAGAACATAGGAGTGTCTGGGACGGGCCAAGGAAAGTCCACATTCTTGCGGAGACGCTCCGGAGCGGTAACGCCATTCTGCAGAGTACCTTCATAGAACATATTGGAAGGAAACTCGGACAAACATGGGTGCATGCGGTATTGCACTTGGAGGCGAATGGGGCGGTTGCCGAGAACAACTAGACGCTCAAACAAAGATTGGGTCAGGCCAGCACGGGCGGCTTTCTTATTCATGATCACAGGGCCAAGTTGCTGGTGATCACCGACGAGCACAACCTGTTTGCAGCCAAGGACGAGGGGAATCATACACTCTACAAAGAAATCAACAGCCCCTTCAGCTAATACAAAAGTCGACAACATACCTGGTTCAGCAGCTTGGGTGGCCTCATCAATGAGGACCGTCCTAAACTTGAATTTCCCCAACCTTGGGTCGCCAGCTCCAACACATGTACAACATATTACATCCGCAGCAGCAAGGATCTCCTTCTCGCACTGCCGAATGAGAGTCTTGTACTTGCGCTCATCATTTGAGCTCAATTCGCCTTGCTCGTTCTTGAGTTGGATAAGTTTTTGTAGCTCAACGTGTGCTGTACTGTTTGCAACTTGCTGGTGAAGGGTCAAGAATGCAACACTGGAATCTAGAGCTTCACGAGACTTGGCGGTAAGGCGCACAACTTTCAAACCAGTGGCGTGTATTTTCTCCGTGAGTTGGTCTACAGCAACGTTCGAAGGTGCACAAACGAGGACTTGACCAGGATTCATCTTCGCAAGGTGATACACAATTGACGCAGACGTGACTGTCTTCCCCGTTCCAGGTGGTCCCTGGATCAAGCTAAGCGGCTTCTGCAGAACACTTTTTACCGCATACATTTGAGAATGATTGAGCTCCGGAAGACCAGGCGCCGAGAAGCGCTTAGGCATTTGTGTGCGCAAGCTCTGGGGCTCAACCTCGTGGCCAAGAAGTTTGTGATACTGTGCAAGAGTCAACATGGGCCATCGCAATTGGTGAATTAACAGGCACTCACAATATATCCGTTGACACTCTTTTCATCAACTGCGAACGTTTTCATGGCCAACTGCATGCGGTCGAAGCTCGTGGATTTCCACACGAAATCCGCGGAAAACCCGTGGGTACATTCGGTGGGCACACCTTCAGTCTTCCTAAGCTCCAAGCCAATCTCGTCCGAAACATCTGGAAAGGCATTTACCATATATCGAATCATTCAGGATGAATGGATCTTACTATTGGGTATCTTGATGACGTGACCGACGCCCTCCCACGGCTTGTGCAACTCTCCCTGATACTTTAACCGCAGTTCATCGCCGACAGCAAGCCTGACTTCGCCACTCTCAAGCTTGGGCATACAAAACCAGGCCACTCTCTTCTGGTTGAGACCGAGGTCCCAGCGAATCGTGATGTCTGTCTGCGTCTGACTTTCCTTGAGGCGCTTGTCATAGTCTGCCTCAATCTTCACCAGGGGACCAAATATATTCTGGTATTGGTAGGCGTCTTCGTAGCGCATGAGAATGGGCTGGGGTTCGTCATCAACACCAGGTTTCTCGAGGTCCTCAAGGGTGGCGTTGGCGTTCTCGCGCCACAGATCTTCGAGGCGGTTGATTTGGTTGAATGAGATCTGGCGTGAACGAAGTTGTTCTGTTTCACTAGGTGGTTTCACTAGCCAGGAGAGAAAAGAGCGATCATCAATCAAAGGGGCCCATAGGGAGGCATTCCATGACATGTCCTTTGTCGTCGCTGCGCATGGTTGGCTAAAGCACATATCAATGAAGGGGCACTTGGGTAGGACAGACGAGACCATACCGGCACAATAACACAACGACGGTATCGCTTTTGGCAGGGATGAAACCAAGCATGAAGACATTCTTGCTGCCGCAATGATAGCATTCAGGCGTGGTTTCACCAAGAGGAGATTCCGCGTGCAAGATGACTTCCTTGTGTTTAGCTCTCACGAGGTGATTGACGATATGGGACGCGGAGGTATTTCCACGAGAGTTACAAAACCATTTGGAGCATATAAGACACTTCACGACGGATGCCGGAGAGTGGATGCCACAATAACTGTATGACGCTCAGAACTACAGCAACTAACCAGTCCGACTAGTTACATACCTGCAAGCATGCGGAGGAAGATCGACGGTACCCTCATCTTTTAAGTCGTCGAGAACCGCATCGAAATCATCATCGATACCTGAGTGAGAAGCATGATGGTGACCGTCGTGGTTTGTGGAGAATGACTGAGACCTGTCGTCAGTAATGGCCAGGGCGCTGAGATCAACTGAGAGTTTATCGGTTGTTGCAGTATAGACAGAGGAATTGTCATCGACTACACTGATTCCCCCGCCATACGAAGAGGCGGAGTCGTACTGGAAATTGTCAAAGGAGTCCATCGTGGTGGTGGTCGACTACTCAGAACTGCGGGATTTCCCCCACTGGATAAGTCAGCTTCTTCCCACGCTCTCCTTCCCCATATACTTTTTGACTCCTCGAGATAACGGAATGCATGTAGCACTCAAGTTGCCCTGGACTCAATCCGGCGTTGTGCTCGACCCGTTTCCATGCCCATTCGAGTTCTCTATTTACCCCACTACCAGACAACGCCGCAACACCACCAACGCGACGATGACGACGACCACACCGCCGACCAATGTTGGGGATGGCGGCAACGATCCCACAACTACCAGCGCCGATGGCCACTCTAATTTTAGTGGAACGACTATCTTCCTCTAACTTAGAGTCTGGCTTTGGGAGACTAGATGGCCACACCAATGTGACGACGAGCCCACCGCTACTGATATGATGACAACGACGTGACGGCGACATGCTGACAATAACACTTGTTAACTTAGTTTACTCGACTAGTACTGTTACTTGACTTGAGTAATATGCACAAGAATGCGGGTCTTCACCCTTGTATGGGTTGAACACTAGGTTCCAGGTCGACACTTGTCCGAGTATCCGAAATCTGCCTTTGAAAACACCGGCCGAGATCAGTGATTCCTGTGGTTGTCGCCGACGCCTCCGATCTCCAGCCTTCAAATGCACTGGGTCTCAAACTCCCCCTAGGCTACAGCAAAGATGACACCGCGTTCACTCAATTTTGGCGCAGGCCCATCTGCACTCCCCGAAGCAGTATTAAGGGAGGCTGGGGAGGCTTTACTGGACTTCCAAGGCACTGGCATCGGCATCGCAGAGATTTCGCACCGTTCGAAAGAGTTCAAGAACTATGTCCAAGGTGTCGAGTCCGACATCCGGAAACTCCTCAAGGTCCCAGAAAGCCATGTTATCCTCTTCACCCAAGGGGGAGGATGTGCACAGTTCTCTGCTGTTGTGTTAAATATGCTCGCTGTGCATCATAATCAGCACCCGTCGCTTACATCGGAACAGCGGTCGATGGACTATATAGTAACCGGATCGTGGAGCGAAAAGGCGGCAAAGGAGGCGAAGAGGCTGGGCGGTGCTAAGGTCAATGTAATCGTTGACTCTAGGAAGTTCTCGGAGCAGGGCAAGTTCGATAACATACCCAGTCACAAGAATGACACGTACAAGTTCTCGGAGAATCCAGTACTCATTTACTACTGCGCCAACGAGACTGTCGATGGCGTCGAGTTCGCCCGCCAGGAGGACAAGACCTCCTTCCCCTTCGACCTCCTTCCCATGAATCCACCTCTCGTCGGAGATTATTCTTCTTCATTCATGTCGCACCCTATCCCGCATCTCGCGGACCATGCGATCATTTATGCGGGTGCCCAGAAGAACCTCGGCCCAGCTGGGCTAACTGTACTCATTGTCAGGAAGGACTGCATTGTTGACGTGGACAAAGCCGCTCGGAATGGTGCTATCCCTGTCCCCTTATGCACAGCATACCGCACTCTGGCCGACTACCAAAGTCTGTACAATACCCCGCCCGTATTGTCGATCTACATCAGTGGGCTCGTTCTTAAGCGGATGATACAGGAATTTGGGGAAGATGCGATGGAGAACTACGCTCAGTTCTCTGCAAAGAAATCCAGGATGATATACGATGCATTGGAGAAGGGAGTGAAAAAACAAGTTTTCAGGAAAAAAGTCAAAGAGGGTTCTGGCAGTCAGATGAACGTGGTCTTCGATGTCATTGGCGAGGGTAAACTGGACGAATTTATCGCCGGTGCTGAGGCACGAAACATGAAAGGGCTACGTGGACATAGGTGAGATCTCCATCCTTCGCCGTTTTTGGGTGTATCTTCTGATGCAAGATTGGCGCTCTTGAAGATCGGTTGGAGGTACGCTAGCCTAGTCTAGCCACTGTATAACTGCGGGCTAATCAAATTCCTCAGGTGCCCGAGTTTCACTTTACAATGCAATCACAGAAAGCAACGTTCAAGCGCTTGTAAACTATATGATGGAGTTTGTAGAGGCTAACAGCGACTCGGGAAGTGCTGACTGCGTCGACCTTGCTTGATACGCAGCTATGGAATAGGTAGACGAATGAGCACTTACACAATTTTGTATGCTGTACAATCCATGTAGATGGATTTGTTCTGTGTTCTACCATTGTGTGTCATACTGTAGCCAATCGTGGAATTTATTGCAATTGTATCTAATACACTGTAATCTACCAATGCTAGTCTAGGATAATCGTCACATCAATCAACACTGTCGTGTCGTCATCCCCACTCTTCGTCACCGTCGTGCCTCAAGGTGGTGGTCGCGATCGTGATCGTGGCCGCATCGCAGCATGCGTGTGTGCCAGCGTTGGGATCGTCGCCAGTGGTCGTGGTCGTGGTCGCGCCGCAGTATGCGTGCATGCCGAGTGGTAGCGGAGGTGGTTGCGTCGCAGCATGCGTGCGTGCTGGCGCTTGGGCGTGCGGTTGCACCTATCAATGTGGGGTGTGGTTGCAAGCGCGGGTAAGTATGTAGAGGACATGTAACTACAAAATGCGAGAAACATCGCAGGGGCTGCGAGAGGTGCCAAGAGGGCTGCCTGATGAAGGTGAACCGCTTGAGTGCGAGCAGGAGGCGGTGAAGGTTGTCGTGATGGCAGTGGGTGCGAAAGGGAGGGTCGATATCGTCGAAATGTTGATGGAGGCCGTGAACGGTGAACGCCTCAAGCGAGGCCACACTTTCCAGCAAAAGACACTACAGTCAGAGCGACGAGAACATACATGAGGACATATCTACCTAACGTGTACGGACTGCCACTCGGAGTAGGCAATGTATAGCGATAGCACGGTGGTATCAAAGACCATGAGTCGACGGGTCATCTTTGGACAAGTCGAGAGCAGAGACAAACGACAAGGGTGCCAGAGATCTTGACAAGGGATACACTAGTAGAAATGATCTTCATTTGCGTATAGTGACTCCTAAGTTTGTGTAGATGAGATACAATTCCGCTGGGCATTGCAAGTCACTTTGCCGGAGTGGTTAACGGGATCGCCTGCTAACAGCCAAGCGGTTGGGCTTTGCCCGCGAGTGTTCGAATCGCTCAGGTGACGCTTTTTTTATTCCTTGCTGGTGAGCTTTTGTTCCCGCTCTCTTTCTTTCTCGTCCAGAGTACTGATATGATTGCGCGGCACGTATGTAGGATGATTTCATCGGAATCTATAATAGTTTAATTGGAACGTTCCACGCAAAATACTGGAAGGTCTCAGTTAGACGATTGGGTGTTGCGGCAACATGTTCGAATGAATCCAAACTGCCATCATGTTGCAAAGTTGATAGGAGGACAGTGTACATACATATGCAGGAGTTGTCGTGGCATGACAGTAGATTCGGCATATTTTGATCTGGCCGAAGATGATGTATGTTGGGACAGCAGCCTTCCTGGACACTTGCGAAACCTTTTCTGCATGCCCCATGGCTGAGTTGGTTACAGCGTCCGACTGTTACTCGCCGAACATCGGAAGGTCGTGAGTTCGAGCCTCACTGGGGCAGTTACTTTTTTGAGTATAGACGACTCGGCGTATAATAGTTGGGACCCGCACAGGGAGGTGCCGTCCTCTCTCCCACCCGCTCCCGTCGTCTCGTTTGTCGCGCACACATTGATTCCTGCCATCTCATTTTATAGCACTCGAGGCTCCCTCCTGTATGTACTATAGGATTCGGCCAGCTCATTCGCTGGCACATCGACTCTTCTACACGGATTCAAGGAACGAAAAAAAAAGAGCACGTTGCATAAATCATACCCAAAATGACTGCCCCAGTGAGGCTCGAACTCACGACCTTCCGATGTTTGGCAAGTAACAGTCGGACGCTGTAACCAACTCAGCCATGGGGCACCTGACGCTGACTTTCTCTGTATCTTTGTGAATCCGCTGGTTTCAACACTCGGAAACATGCCCAAGAAACGCTCCAATTCTCGGACGGTAGGTACGAGAAAAGACAGTCCTGCTATCCCTTGCTTTCCCGATATCACCCCCAAGAATGGTTTGGTATGCCGTGTTCTCTTGGAAGCCCAGATCATGACCATCAATGTCAGTCCTTGCATCATCATAGTAACAGCTCGCCCTTCAAGGTGATCGGACCGCAATAGGACTTTTTATCTGCCGAGGAGTGCAACAAGTTTGTCAGATTCATCGATGGATCACCTCTTGAGCTCACTCGACCCAAGAAGAAGGGAGAAGCTCAGAGGGTCAACTGTAAGTTTGGATGCATATCGTGAGCTAGTTCAACGCTAATAAGCTGGCCCACAGACAGGTTCTCTGTGACCTCTGCATCGTTTGCCGAACACTTGTATTCCTTGCTTCTCCCGCACCTTCCGTCATTCCCTTATCCCTTACCTGCGGGTCGTTCTCGTTCTCGGGATGACACTAAAATCCGGTTGCCACACTCTTGCAATTCCAACATTCGTATGTACAAGTATACCCCGTCACAACATTTTGGTCCCCATTACGACGACTCTGTCAAGGATGCAGCGACGGGGGCGATATCAGAATGGACGCTTCTGATCTACCTCACTGGCATCGAAGATGGCGTCAAAGGGGGGGAGGTGCGTGTTCACGGCTGCATACGTTGGCTATCCTGGCACTAAAATGCCTTGAAGACCGTCTTTTACAAAGATCAGAAAGGAACTCCAAGTGAGGCAATCGTCGCTCCCCTCACTCGCGGCACTGCCTTGCTTCATCGGTGCGTTTACCCCTGATATCATTGCTTTGTTCTGCCAACATCACGGGCAGGCATGGCTACGAATGTCTGCTTCATGAAGGCTCACCGGTACAAAAGGGGACGAAATATGTCCTTCGTTCAGACCTGATGTTCTTGGAGTAATCCAGAGTGTTGTTTTTGGCCATAAGTAGCTGTCAGTGACGCCGTCTGGATTTTTTGACATGTGGCATGCCAGCTTCAACTCCATCATCATCACGATCTTTGTCATCTCTCGTTGGACCCTCCTCGCGTCTCCGTTTTTTGCCTCCTGTCTTTGCCTGATCCTTCAGTTCGTTGATAGCCAATCGTCCAGCTTCATCCACGCGCTGTTTGAGTAGCATTACTTCCTCCTTGTTTGCAGGCCATACTTCAAGTTTCTTATCAATGACCTTCTCTATCCGTTGGAGAAGTTCCACGTCGTATTGCGTGACTATCGTTATTGACTTCCCAGCTCGCCCAGCACGGGCTGTACGGCCGACCCGGTGGATATAATCTTTAGAGTGGGTTGGGACGTCGAAGTTTATAACCATGTCGACGGACGGCAAATCCAGACCACTAATTCCAACAATTTATAAATAATAGGTGGCTTCGCTTATCATTGAACTCACCGGCTGGCGACATCCGTTGCCACCAGGATCTTACGACCCCCTGTCTTGAACTTGTTCAGTGCACCCAACCGCTGACTCTGACTTAGTTGACCGTGCAATGGTACAGCAGGAAAGCCTAATGTGCGTAATATGATAGACAACCTGAGGCTTTTCGTAAATTCATGTTAGTTGCACCTGACTCGAACATACCGCTGTGCATCATGGACAGTTCTCGTAAATATGATGATCGAATTAGATGCCAACTCGTTGGTGAGGTATATTAAATGCACATCCTTGAGAATCAGTGGCACAAAGAGATAGTGTTGCAAAAGGGTCGAGACTGTCTGGTATCTGTATTGCTTCCACCATCATTCATGTTCAGCATAAGGAATTAAAAAACGCACTTGGATGATACTTCAATTCGCACCGGGTTTGATAGCGAAGCCCTTTGAAGTTTGGCCACTTTTGTAGTCATTGTTGCAGAGAATAAATAGGTCGTACGCTCCTTCGGTATCACTTTGAGTATTTGGTCAAGGTCAGCACCAAAATCCATGTCCAGCAATCGATCAGCCTCGTCCATAACCTATCAAAAATAAGTAATCGGAGAGGACATTGTAGAGTGAATCGTACCAAGAACTTCAAGCTCCGGAGGCTGAAGCCTTTGGTGCTTTGAAGATGGTCATTGAGACGACCAGGAGTAGCAACGATGATGTGAGGCCGCTTGGCAAGAGCGACAGCTTGGGGCATTTTATCCACACCCCCGATCAATACCAGGCAACGTACACCCATCGCAGCACCCAATGACTCGAATTGCTGTGATATTTGGTATGCAAGCTCTCGGGTAGGTGCCAACACGACTGCAAAGAGTCCTTTCGGTTCTTCCCATAGTTTCTGGAGAATAGGAAGGGCAAATGCAGCTGTTTTACCGGAGCCTGTTTCCGCAACACCGATGATATCTCGACCTTGCAGAGCATGAGGAAGCACTTCAGACTGGATTTCTGTGGGTGTTTTGAAATTTATCTTGTCAAGTGCTTCGAGAAGAGGGTCGATCAGTCCGAGTTCCCCGAACGTCGTTTTAGTTGACGCGGATGTAGAGGCCTCCTCCGGCGTTGGCATTTGGGAGTTTTGACTTGAAGGACGAGTGGAAAGAAATTTCTCACACGGTATGAAGACGTTACCGAAACTGGTTACTCCTATGCACAACAACTGCGACGCCTATTCGGACTCGATGGTAGCTCTGACTTGAACGAACCAAGGACCGATACCATAGCAATCTACTGTCGACATCTGTGACAATGTCAAGCCAGCGTGTTCTCGTGACATATGCTACAGCTCTGTCCTTCCAGGCCTCCGACACCTGGAAACAATTCTTTACAGCATTGCGCAGCCAGCTACCTCTGCGTACCATACACTGGAAATCAGCCTCCCGTCCCAACCTGAGGACGATCCAGGAACTCGACATTTCACTGGTTGCTCTCGACTCCATTCGCGATGAGCACACTTCCCAGATTCCCGTCACTCTACTGGAGAAACCCCTGTTGAACATATACGTGGTGTCTTGCGAGGTGAGCTGTAGTTACAATCCAACGTACATAATGCGACTACTCCCGCTCTAGGATGCCGAGACCTACAAAACTATTGTCAAGAAGCAGTTAAAAGATTGGCAGAGCTCCGTTACACAACGCAAAAACCAGGAATGGCTTATAATCCACGTTGTGCATCCAGACACTAAGAACGTCGATCGCAAATTTTTTAACATGAAGGGCTCTGTCCTGGACAAGATCAGGGCAGATTTCAATGTCGACAAGCGGGACAGGTACCAGTCCCGGATTTCTCGTTCTGTCGGATTTCCAATAATCTATCCTAGGTGTGTTCAACTGGCGTGGTCTGTTGGGGAGCAGAGTCCAGCAGTCTGGGCAGCCCTCATCGGCAAGATAAAGGACGGACTCCTTTCGGCCCTTGATATAGCCGTGTCTTCAAGAGAAGAGGAAGTGAGACGTTCAGAGAGCCAACGTCATATGCCCGGATGGAACTTTTGTACATATTTCGTACTCAAGGTGAGCTACTCACGCCAAAAACACGCTGCACATAAGGAACAGCTTTTTTTTGTCAGGAAAGCCTGGCAACTTCTTTCGAAGGTGTCAACTTGGTCGAGGATGCACTGCAGCAGTACATCGAGCTCGAAGCTGCTTTTATGAGCGTTTTGCGCGAAAGGAATATGTCTTGGTTCGGGAGCCTTATTAATCCCACACCCAAGGATGATTCGTCGCCGCTTCTCTCCACTTCCAAGAAGCCGTACCGCGACCTAATCCTTGCAAATACAATTTCGGTTTTTGATCTGCGAATCTATTTGCTTGCAAGGCAGAGTGCGCTGCTCAATAGAATGCGACAACCCATTGAAATTTGTCAAAAAGCAATGCTGTTTTTGAGCGCATTTGGTAAACGACTACGGGAGGTTGAGGTACGGAGGTCCGCGTAAGGAAACGTCATACTGATCTCTGTTTTAGTCGGCGCTTCCAGAGTATTTTGTCGAGTCATGGATTTTCTCATCTGCCCTCAGTGTCGTGGATCAGTGTAATACCTGGGCTACTTCTTGGCCGGAAATGGAGGACACCACGCTAGCTCGTTACAACGCAAGCCAAGGTGAACTCCTAGAGCTTGCGAAGAGTCAGGTCGGTATTGCATTGCATATGGCTGGTTTTACCTAATGAGCACGTAGCTTGATGTTCTTGGAATCAAAGTTGGGCATCTTCCATCTTGTCCCCCATTTTCGATGGCCACATATACCGTTGCCGTTGCGCCAAGTTCGCCATTGCCAGAAAAACGGTCTTCGTCACACCGGATCAGCAAATACGAAATCATGCTTGCAATAGGTGATGGTGAAGCTTTCTACGATCTTTATTGCAATATTTCAAATAGAGCAATCGATATGTACGTGAAAGCTGGGCGGCGGAAATTTGCTCTCAAGTTACATGCTTGTCTCGCTGCTCTCGACAAGTATGTTCCAGCCTTTAAGTTTTCGTATTTGACATTGAATTGGCTACAGCCACCGTGGGCGGCTTTCCAACGCACTTACCATCTTTTCTTCACTCCCAGCCCATTATGCACCACATATGTGGACTTCCCTCGAGTCGCTCATGCTCTCTAGAGCAATTGACACTCACGCAGTGCTCAAGAAGCCGCATGACCGAGAGTGGATACACATCTTACTTGCATTCTTCAAGACATATGTGAACGAGACCACTTTAGAGTCTCTTGTTCCTCATGATATCGATGAATATGTCACGAGGCTGGTCATTGCTTTGCGCGAAGCCGCGGAGAATTTGGATTCAGGTAGTCAACATCCCGTGGGCTTAATAGTCTGACATTTACTCATCGTCAGCCTTGCAGACCTTTCTCATCCTGACCATCCTGTCATGTCTTTTCGGATCACAGATGACGCGCAATGTAGTGCAGATGAAGATTTGGTGGATTTAGTAGTGCTAGTGCACAATCATTTGCCATGCGTGCGCCCACCGCATACTTCTCGAGTTTATCATTCACCTTTACTCAGGACGTCGATGTGGATGAAATTAGCGCTACGCTTATGGGCGAGGACTCTAGCCGATTAAAGTTTGTAGCCAAAGGAAAGAAACTAGTGTCAGGACAGAATCTTTTAATCTTATCATGCGCAGTGAGTGTTCGGGTTAGCTTTGTACTTCTTTGAATGACAACTTGACCGTAAGACTTCAACCCGTGGCACATACGTACTCGAGGGCACCGAAATCCAAATATCTCATTTGCGCTTTCACTGGAACCACAAGGATGTTACAGGCAGCAGAACTTCGTGCAAACGTTCGGGGTTGGTTCACGTTCCTCGTAACCCCGAAGCCTTAGATGTCCAGCTCTGTCTCCCCCCCAAAAGTGAGTATTACTCACCAGAGGAAATTCACGCCTTGGTTACCTCGAGTCTATGTAGCTGCACTGGGAGCATCTTCCCAGATCCAATTGGTCGTTTTTCCTGGACGAAATGATATTTTAACTGCAAACATACGGTTGTCCGTGACCGCTGGAATCATATTTGACTTTATAAAAGCTACGTTACATCCTGAGGGTGAGTGTTTGAATTTATTTCACTAATTCGGACTCATGGATGTATTGTGAGATAGGGGCATGCGAGATTAGTTCGTCAACGGATTGCATTGATATCTCGGGTTTGCCGCGAGGTTCCAATGCGATTATTTTACTACCTCATTCGGATGCGTCACGATTTCGTGCTATTGTATGGCAGATCCCATCCTCCCTCGGCGTAATCTTAATAGATTTTTAGAAAATCAATGTTAGCATCACCTACAAGACAGCTCAACATCCAAACGTAACACGGACGTTGCGGACATCTAGAACTGTCACTGTGGCGCTGCCCATTGCCGTGAACGTCGAAGATTTCTTCCGTGGTCAAATGTCCGCTATCCTATTTATGTGACGTGAACTTCACTTAAACGCGACTTGCAGGTTGTTCTCGAGATTCACGATCTCAACCACTACTCACCAACACGTTCGGCTTTCATCGGCGAAGTTGCTTGGACCACCTGATATTCAGCGGGGTGTCAAGATTCGGGGCTGTCGTCCTAGTCACTCTGTCATGGTTAGTCGCGTTGCTGATTTCCGTATATCACTCTCCTGACTAGACGCAACGCAAAGACAGCCGTTCCTGACCATCCTGTGAACTACATTTTTTGTGTAGAATCTGCAAATGGCCCAGGTATCTATTCTCTTTGACCATCGGCTCATTGAAAGTGAATTCGTTTCAGTTTTAGACCCTTTACAACTCGTTATTTTGTATCGACTCCTACGTGAAGGTAAAATTCTTCCTCCCAATGCACCCTGATTAGATGAGTAATGTTAATTGTTACAACAGAGGTGGAAGCATTGGTGAGCGAAACGGTTCAAGATATTCTTAGCCAGCGGCCACAGGGAGATGAACAAGGTAATGAATTGATAAAGAAAGTGGTTGAATATTTGGAAAGTGATCCTTCGTGGATTGAGCTGTACAATACCACAGGCGAACTCTTGATACCCAGTTCCCTCGATGTGGGCGAGGGGTTGACGGAAACATTTGCGTCTGTGCAGAAGGTGAGCGAAGGTCCAAAGACTAGCTGTCTGCTGACCTTGAGATCGCTCTGTAGAGATTGTCACAACCCAACTCACCATCATCTGTTAGTATGTGGAGGGAGATGACCATACCCGTTGATGTGCCTCGCATGAATGTGTGACATTTCACTGAAGGTTAGGAACATGTGTCTGATTCCTCCCTAGGTTATTGCGAATGCATGGATAGCACTTGAGCCGGCTCCAGTGCCTGAGGGGCATCTGCAGTCGCCAATCTATGCTGGACAGCCACTCTTGGCCACACTTTGGATCACAGTATCTTTGCACTGGAGTGATCCAGACAATAAGCAACAGCAATATCGGACGCGCTATGATGTCGAGGAACGAACTAAAGACTGGCTTATTTGTGGTCGGAAGCGTGGAGATTTTGTTGTACAGGTGCGGATATCGGTCGACGAGTTGTCTGGTCTCTCATGTAACACACAGGATGGAACGACTCTCAACGTTCCCCTCACTTTGATTGCGCTTCATCACGGAGAGCTCGCCCTTCCAAAGGTCAACGTAAAACCATTACCAATAGTGGAAGACGAGTCTATGCCAACAGTCTTGCCCAGTGGAGACACCCATCAGTCTCGGGGTGCTGCAACAGTTTTGGTCTTACCCAGGGGTGGCAGAAGCACATTTATATTTGAAATGGGGGCTGACAAGGCCTAATACTCCATCACTCGTGGATCATGCAAATAATATTAATGGATACTCTGGTCCTTCCATTTGACTACTGGGACCGAGATGCTACTGACCGTCCCTCCGGGAAACCAAACCAGATGCCAAGAAGTAAGGAAGTATTTGCCACGAGTAGTACTCCAGAAGATAAAGCTGTGGAAGGAAACACGTTCCATGCGTATTCTATTCCAGCTAAAATAGTGAGTCTGGGAACATGAATATCAGGAACAGAGCTCGAGGAAATTAATTTGCGCCCACGCACTGGAGAAAGAATGGGTATTTTGTCCTTTGGCAGAGGAATGGGAGTTGTTGGAAGTACCATGAATAAAACTGATAGTGTAATGAGCGAGCGAAACAGATGCCGATCAAGTTCGACGTCATGAGAACTGTTGCCACATCTATCCATTGCATTAGAATGTGATGCCAGAAGCACGAAAAGGAACAAACAATCTGGTGATACAGGTGATAGCGCAGCAGGACGGGATGGCCGACGGAGACCCCTCCGGATGACTGCCAAGGCTCCACCGTCACTCCGACACCACCTGTAGAGACCGAAAGCAACAAGTAGGGTGACATGACCAAGAAGCAAAGTCGTCGCCCATGTGGGACTTAAGAAAGTCTGCTCGTCTACGAAACCCCAGTTGACTGTCCATTTGTAAAGGAAAACACGAGAGAAATCGAAGGCGTTCTTTAGGTACGAACGGGTGTTTGCGCCTAAAAATGGCCGCGCAAGCAAAACCTGAAGAGCGACCAAGTTTATCATGTACCGCGCAGTGGACATCAAACCATGTCGTTTGAAGAGAATTACGAGTAGTCCAGGAAGGTATAGCAAGGCAGACATCTTCACAGAAAGTGACAGACTGGGCACTCAAGTTAATACTCACACCAAGGACGCGGGAAACAACGCGTTTACCTGTAGAGCAATATTCCTATATCATCCATGGCGCCTTGAAAGGCAAGGATAGCGGCTTGCGCAAAGACTACTCCCCAACAGTCATTGAATAGCCGTAACACAAAGATGGAATGCAGCCTCTTGCTCAGAGGCAAGAAGAGAAGAATCCAGTTCGGTACGCCTGTCTTCCTGTATATGGCGCATGACAGCGCCAACGAAACAAGGTAAAGACAGCCGAAAACTTGTTGCGCTGCTGCGATATTGCCGCCCCCTTTCGTTATGTAGTGGAGGAGATGGTAGATGTGGATATATCCAGCAGGATAACTGGCCGCTCATGAGCTTGTGGAGTTCGAGCTACTAGACATGCTCACACGACGGGACCTGTGGGACCTGTTATTTTGGAGTAGTCTCGTTCACCATTCAAGTAGAGATCTATATGGACCATATAAGTCTCCCAGTCAATTTCTGTGTCTGTTGCATGAGTTGGTCGTAGTAACGACTGGACAAACAGAAGCGACTTACATGGGACCAACTTGATGACAAGTTGTGTGAGGACAGCATCGCCGAGTACGACAAGACCAGCCAAAGCCCAGAAATACCGTTTGTCGAAGAGTAGGAAGTGGACGCAGTCATACAGCAGGCTGAAGAGGGTGGAAGAGGCTTGGGTGGATTTTGGCATAATCGAATTGAAGGCGTACTGATGAACTTCAACCTTGCAAGCCCGCAACTTCAAGTCGGCGTGCCAACACGACGGCGTACCACGGTGTCCCACAGACGCCCAAGTTACAAGAGTAAAGAGCACTACAAACTACAAACATTTTCGTCTACATACGGTGAGATTTGGCGTACATACAACGTATAACAAGAAACAGCCAAGCGTTAATCATTTAGAGTCAGAACGGAAGAACATTCGAGGGAATGAAACAAAACGAGTAAAACACACGGAGTTTTCAGCATTTCCGTTGCATCAACGTCGCACCGAGATGTTGTTGACCAAAGTCCATCATACCGTTAGCATCTGCGCGGGATGGGGTGTTGGACCCAGAGTGCATCGGTGAATGCAGCAAGCCAGGTGTAATAAGGCCGCTGCCTCCAGCTCCATACACGAACCCTCCACTAAGCCCTTCCATGGTATCCGAGTAGCCTGGTCGTGGATATTTCAACATTTACACACTGTATCAATGATCATAACTCACCAGGAACAAGGACGCTGTCCCAGAATCCGTTACTAAGGAAGTTCTCCATAGAAAACAATCCGTCATCCTGTGGCAAAGCAGCAGCCATTGTGGGTGGGAACGTCGACATATCTGCCACCGGTCCCATCTCACTAGCAAACTGGTAGTCAATCATACCGTCTACCCCGCTGACAGAAATAGTCGGATTGCCGGAGAAAAGGTGGTGATTGGCCATGCCTACGTCGGGCTGCTGCACCGGTTCATTGCTCTCTACCGAATCCACTCCATGGTCAGTATTCTGCTGCTGACTACTATCAGTGCGAGCGGAAATAAGGGCACGCAAGAAGGTGCTATAGAGCGCAGGAGTGTGATGAGAGTTGACAGCAATTTCGCCGATGACGGTTGCAACGTCTTTGACGAGGTCCACGATTTTCTGCTCATTTTCTATGAATGGCTGGAACTCTTGTCGAATAAGCTGACCAAAGCCGTAAGAAAATAAGAGAGCTGCAACGATGTTGTATTGTTACCTTAAGCAAGCTTAACACTGCATATGACAGAAATACAAAGTGCGAGTCTGGCGAATATTTCAAGTATCCGCGTGGTACAAGCTCATCGCGAGCAATGGTTGCAACTGTGGTCGCCGCGGTATGGACACGCGCAAAGAAGTGCGGGATGTCTACGTGCGACCGTTCCATGGCATTTTGCAAGCCGAAGGAGTTAATAACGAGCATGTAATAGTGGAAATAGAACTTGATGATTGTGGAGGCATAGGCCTTGATGACCTCATCATCTGTGCCTAATCACATGAGTACACACAGAGGCTCATCAAATGTATACTAACCCGCTTGGATTTGACGGACAGTGGTCCACTCGTGTTGCCATGTAAGAATTTGGGCTTCAATGGTCTTGATAATTAAAAGATAGTCGCAATCCGTCTGAAGACCAGAGGGAGTATTCGTGCCCGAGTACAGGAAGTCAAGACTACGTGATACGATGCGTTGCAACTCCTAGTAGCGACAATGTCATCGGAAAACATCAGGGGGGAAAGACTAACGCACCACGTAAGCTGATAGTAGCGAATCGCCAGCTGTAGCATCAGGGGAGTGTATCCACTCAAGGATATTCCGGATGACAGAACTGAATTGGACAACAAGGTGCTGTCAGCACTCGGTTGTATCACAGAAATGAAGCACCCACTCCTCCCTTATTGAGTGTGGTTTGCCCATCTGCGCGCTCGTACTGCGATCAAGCGCAAAACACAAAAACCAGGTACGTTCGCGATTGTGTACTTCTTTGTCTCGTGCTCGGCCATCAGGAGTATCCTCACTTGTAGCTGTCGTCTTCCGGTGCAAATTCATATCCGTTGCCATGCTACCAAGTTCGGCAACAGGTAAGCTGGATATCGAACACGTAAAACCTACTAACCGGATGGCCATTCCCAGTAATAACCATGTTTTATCGTATTCGTACCGTTCGACGGCGCCGCAACCCCAAAGGGTGAGTAGTAAATAGGCTTGGATGATCTCGAGAGACTTATATCCCTTTTCTGGGACGGTGAAAGCCAGCTTTTGGGCGAGATCAGAAAGTCGCCCATGCAACTCTGGACGAACTTGGTAGAACTTGGACGCTATTGCACAAACTGGGGAGTATCAGGATAACTGGTAGTCCAAGGAGTAAGTGGTGAAGGGCGCCTACTTGTCGTCAGTAAGAAGGGTGATCGCGAACAAACCAGGGATGGTGTGTGAAAATCACGGTCCAACAGGTTGCAGTGCATCTGTCAGAAGATCAGTCGTGGGAATGGCATCAGTACGTATCAAACACGAACGTTCATATGATCAAAATATCTATGATGTCAAACATGAATCCAGACGCTGTATTGAACGAAGCAGTTTACGCACATCTTGAACAAAGCGAGAACTTCCTCGGTGCTCACGAAGCTCAACATTTCAGGCTGAATTTGCCTCTCGATGTACAAGCGTCGCAGTGGTAGAATTGTCATCGGACCTGAGTTTATAGTTAGCAGAGTAGATGAACGTTGAGTAGTATTTCGAACCTGGTCTAAAGTAATTATCACTTGCGACACCTAGCCGACGCTCGGGATCTGGTTCAGTTGGTCGTGCGGTAAAAGAGGATGAAACACCCTGTGCTTTTCGGTTTGCCAAACTTGCTTCGGCCAAGAGTCCCAATGGATTCAACGAGTTATCAGGGAGGGCATGTAATTTAGGAGATGATGTTATGGGTTGACTGCTAGCCTGTGGTGGGAATGCAGCCTGTGGTGGAGGTGAGGGTGAATCCAACAATGCATGGGTCTGTGTGGCTTGGCCTGATGGCGAGGGAGATCTTGACACCATGCCAGAGGTCATGCTAGGATTACCGATGGATCTGAGGACTGTATCCAGTGTTCGTTCCATTTTTCGCAGGGATCTGGTCAAAAGCTCGGTTTTTCTTGGGCTTACGTTTGAGTGTTGGAAATTTCAGCATCAAGAGGAGTTTAGTGGGCTTACTTGGACGACCGCTTTCCGCGATTGGATTCCTCGAAAATGCATTCGTGGTTGCCAGTAATGCAACGCTTACAAGGTGGGCCTTGCTCTGCGCCCACGCATTTCATTTTCAAGCGCCGACATACTGTGCATGCCCTGAAAACGAAACGGGATTGTGAGAGCGTTGGAAGAGCTGATCCGAAAAATCATACCGAGATCCTCTGGTTGACTTTGGTTTTGGTTCTTCTTTTTCGGCTGACGGACTAGCACTGTTTGTGCTCTCATCTGTACGGGGTTTCTTTCTGCTGCTATCCGGGGCGCCGACCATGGGGGAGAGGCGTTTACCGTTCGCATTGGAGGGAGGGAAGGACATGGTTTCGGCTGGAGGGGTGCCGATGGCGTCAGAGTCCTGAGACGATGGGGATGGGATGCTAGTTTGAAGGAGGTGATGAGTGGCCATGTGTTGTGGCTGCTGTTGCTGATAGGCATAATACGCAGGGTAAAGGGAGGAAAGCGCCGGATCGATTTGTGGAGAACGAGGAGGGGGCATGTTCGAAGGTGGGATGCCGTGGTCCTGGTGGTGCATAGACATGGTGTCTTCGCAGCGAGGTGTGGAGTCGGAGTAGTGCTTGGAGACAGGTTTAGCACGATGGAGGACATAGGGTATCCCACATACCTCGAGACAGACGAAATTTCGCGCTCAGGAGAACAAACAATTGTGGTAGTGGCTGGACGGGGACCACGTGCGATGTGAGCGAGTGAAGTAAGAACGAAGAATGGCCGTCTCGGACACAAGTGAACAGGGAACGAACAAGCTGACGGTTCTAAGTATGACGACAAGCTAGCTACGATGAGAAGCGGTGAGAATCAGCCACACCTGGTCGACACAATAGAGTGCAGAGAGTCGTACAGAACGGATCCTGGACAAGCAGAGCTGCACGCCGATGAAAGCGACGAGGAGTCCGGCTTGGTACGAGTACGGACTTCTCGCACTTGCGCCCAGGTCGGAGTTCAAATCCGCTCTCAGCCAATTCCGCTGCTGGTGCGTGTTTCTTGCCCCAGGCCTCTCTGGCCAGCCGTGAAAGGATGGCATGGCTCGTACTTGTCCGGCGGGTACGACGACACACAGCAGATGCTTGGCGTTCGCGACAAGGGATGCATCCCTAGCCGGCATGACCTGCCGAGAATGGCTCTCCTTGTCTGGTTCTGTCGGCGCTTGAATCTCTCGAGAGCTCAGCAGCGTCAAGGCAGTCGACCAACACCTTTATCTATCCTCCAGTGTGGCCATGAACCACCAACAGCGGCCGTCGTTGGTGCTGGCACCATCTGTGAACACTACCACGTACGTATGTCTTACCGCTAGTTTGACCTGTGTTGACACGCAACCGTGTTAAATAGCGTGGTCACGACAACCACAACCACAACCACCTACGCACCAATCCCTTTGCCGCCTTTGCCGCCCCCAGCAGAGCCCAAGAATCCAAAGGACTACCCTTTACTGCACACAAACTTACCTCCCTCTCTTAGGAAATTTTCCCTCGTCTTCCCGGGGGGTGCACAAGCCACCTTTCATGATGGTGAGGATGGTGACGAGGAAATGCAGGAAGAGGAGCCTGTCCTGAGCGGCGTCGGATGGAGGATGGTAAAACCTGAGAGCTCGGCTGATACTGGAAAGGTCGTGGGTCTGGCAGAGGCTGTCGAACGCTTTGGTAGGAAGCGTTCCCTTGGAGCAGACAACATGATGGAGGGTGTAGAACCAACGTCCGAGAGAGAAATCCACACTCCTCCACGCAAGAAGGCGAGGGCAACTCACGTACCCCCGATTTCTACCATAAATGCTGCAGCTCCCCCTTCACCTCTCCCGTCCCCCCATGGTTCTCCCCCACCTCAGTCCATTTGGCCTTCCGCCCCCCCAAGTGGTGCTTCGTCTCCTCAACCACAGCTGCCATTTCAGCCAGATCCCTCCCTTACCACCCTTGTCACACTCCCATCCCTCTTGTCCCACTTCACCAACTTACCCCAGCCATTGCAAGCGCATTTTCTCCTAACACTTCTACGGCACTCTCCGTTGCCTGTCCTTCGTACACTCCATTCTGTATTAACACCGACTTTGGCGCGCGACTTTTTAACACTCCTTCCACCAGAACTTGTATCTCATGTCCTCAGTTACCTTCCTTATTCCACCCTTGCCCGTGCCTCGAGAGTGTCTAGAGCATGGCGTGCCATCATAGACTCAGACCCCGTGCTTTGGAGGGACCTTATGAAGAGCACGAAAATTTGGTTTGGAGCCGAGAGTGAGCAAACCTTTGCACGTGCCATCTACTCCCGCCGCCAGCTCGAGGCCCCAACGGTGCCCAACTCGCTCCCTCTCCCCCATCCATACAAACTACTCTTCAAGTCGCGACACCTCACTCGAAACCGTTGGGTGACAAACGAAAATCCAAAGCATTTCTCGTTTCCCGCCCACGGCACATCTGTTGTCACATGTCTATTACTCTCCCATGGACGTATCATATCTGCATCAGACGACCACTCCATCCATGTCTATTCCCCTGCGACGGGCGAGCTGTTGCAGTCGTTGGATGGTCACGAAGGTGGCGTGTGGGCATTAGCTGCTAGCAGAGACACCCTCGTCAGTGGCTCCACCGATCGCACCGTGCGTATCTGGGATCTCAACACTGGTCGATGTACCCACGTATTTGCCGGCCATACCAGCACCGTTCGTTGTCTAGCCATCGTCAGACCAGAAGTAGTGGACATCGAAGGGGGAGGTGGCGTCTTGTCGAGGGAAAAGTGGCCCAAACGATCCTTGATTGTCACTGGCAGTCGCGACCACTCTCTTCGAGTTTGGACTTTACCTCACAAGAGCGATCCTGAGTACCGGTGGTCAGGTGTGGACGACGCAGATGTGGAGCTGTCAGAGGTATGTTATTTTATTGATTAGCTTCAATCTCTTATACATTGCGTTGTAGGAGGACGTCGAGGAGAACCCGTATCATAGATTGCATCTGGAGGGCCATGACCATGCAGTCCGTGCATTAGCCGCGAAAGGACGGACGCTGGTCTCGGGTAGCTATGATTGTACAGTGCGAGTGTGGGACATTGTCACAGGGGAATGTAAGTGGGTACTCGTCGGACACACACAGAAAGGTAAGACGGTTTGTGTGGTCAAATGGCACCGACTGCCAGGGCTGACCTTGGATCAGTTTACAGTGTTGTATTGGATCTTCATCGTAGTATCGCATGTTCGGGATCTATGGACGGCACGGTGCGCGTCTGGAACCTTCGTAACGGCCAATGCCAGCATACATTGACTGGACACACGTCTCTTGTGGGACTACTTGGCTTGTCACCCTCATACCTCGTCTCTGCTGCGGCCGACTCCACTCTACGCATCTGGGACCCTGACAGTGGCGAGCTCTGCCATACTCTTGCGGCTCATGCAGGAGCCATCACGTGTTTCCAGCACGACGAGTTCAAGGTACTGAGCGGATCGGACGGTACGTTGAAGATGTGGAATATCCGGGAAGGAACCGTTGCGAGGGACTTACTTACCGAAGTCAACGGAGTCTGGCAAGTGGTCTTTGAAGGCCGCTGTTGCGTCGCTGCGAGCAATCGCAACAATGCTACGATGCTAGATGTTTGGGACTTTGGGATGGAAGAAGATGGGGATTGGATCGGAGAGCCGCCAGGTGGGATTTACGATGACGATACGGAGGAGGATGAAGCCGAAGAACAAGCGGACATAGACGCTATGGATCAGGACCTCGAGGTTGACCCATTAGAGGGCTCCACAGAGCCTGAGGGTGCTTCGAATTCGCGAAACTCGGGTGTTGTCGATGACAATGACCCTCCTCGCGCACCTTCCGATACGGAAGACGAGCTAATGGATCGCATAGATGATGCCGAGGGCTCCAAGAGTGGAAGTAGCTCCTCCACCAGAACCGGCATCATACATCAGCGAAATAGGATAATGCTAGCTGGCAGTTCACTGAGGCGAAGTAATCCCCTTCCTTTGGATGGTATACCCCCTCGCCTCCCTCCGCAGGAGACCCCTACTCGACCTAGAATAAGGCCAGCGACGAGAAATGGTGGGAGACGCTAAGCGAAGTTGTTGTATTTTACATCTTGTATGGATTAGGCTGGTTGCGCAGCTGATCACCCATAATATGGACATTGCACCAACCTGGTTGTTAGACAAATATTGCTCTGGATCGTTCGATATTGGACTCGTCTAGAGACAGACCGCATGCGTTTGATATGCGCTACGTCTTGGGCTGTTTCAGTATTTTGGTTACCGGTACAGACCTGAGTCGAGAGGGAACGACTGTCCCTCTATTTGGTGGTTACCCTGGTCTTGTTCGAAATCCAATGATCCCAGGGAGGACACGAAAAGCTGAACGAGGGTGCTTGTTCAACGTTCTCGCCCCTTACATCCTGTTACGCAGTCAGAAGATCGCATCCCGCAATATATATAAAGACAAAGAATGCAAAGCGAGTCTAGCCGGAACATGATGCTCGACGGCTCGAAGAATGGTTATAGATCTCTCAGGTTCTTGAGTAAGGGCTTTCTGGATCCAGTGATTGCGCCTAATGTCAGCATTATAGAGCTTCATTGATCATCCAAAATATCTTGCGAAGGGGATGTTATTACATCGAATGGTCGACCTTTGTGCGTGCTAAACGCTCACTCTGTTCGACACCCGCTAACCTTTGCGGTAGATAGGCCCTTTACTACAGGTCGCAAGGAAAGGACAAGATCATCGACCACGGGTGTCATATTTGATCCGTGCTGCAAAATAGATGCGAAAGATATGGCCATGCTCACAAATGTATGAAACGCCAACCAAATTTCCAATCCGGGAAATACTCTCCAGCCCTGACAGAGACATGAGTGTAACTGGAGACTGAGGATAGTGGCTGAACGGGAAGTGCTATGCAAGAAGATGGTACGACCTCAGGATATGAATGCGATTCTCACTGCACACTACATATACCTTACTTAGATGAGCCTCAAGGCACATTGTACCTTTCCTTTCATCCTGTTCCTCGTCTTTCAACTCACTCTCGGTTCTTTGTGTACATAAGATCTCTTGTACAGACCTGAACATCAAAATTGAATTCCCCCTTCAGATTTGTTCACGAATTTCCTCGTCCGAACGCGCTCGACTCGACTCAAGATTTATTTTCACCGCTTCGCTTACTTCATTGACTTCTGACTTGGTACGTTTCTCCTGAATAGAACTCGCTGACCGTTGTTCTACGACAGATACGTCAACGTTACATACTAAAGACGACTGCTACACGACTTGACGACCTCGGACGTATCGGCGGTCTCCTCATTGTTGGTACTGGCGCCACGCTTGCCTCGGCCGTCACGATTTTGTAGGAGCCGATTTCGACAGTGACGGAGTCTCCATATACTGGTGAATGGTTGTACAGCATGACGCGGTGGACACATCCGCTGGCAACTGCTCCTTATGTATTTAGACAATACTTTCGGTCGGGCGGGATTGATATATGTTGAATCGGGTATACAAAAGGCACCATCGCTGGTGTATGTTTTAGATAGAATTTGTGCGCTTTTTTCGTCATGGAAGGTCCGCACGAAAATGTCTCAGCAGCTCCAACAGGGGATTACTTACTCAATGCAAGCAATCTTGTCCACCTTTCAAGAACGGAGGTCTCAGAAGTCGGACAGTGGAGTTTTCGTACGCATGCTCCGTAAACAAGGTGCCTGCCGCCACTGGGCGCTATTGTTCTGGTTAGAGTTGAGCTAATCCAGTCTGAGGCTACCATATACATAACCCGTATGTTGAGTCCTGTCTTGAAGCTTGACGTGCCAGGCATCTAGGCTTCAAGGGGCAGCGGACTCATCGGACATTTCGGTGGGAAAGGACATGGAAAATAAACTAGTAAGAGAGCACCAGCAAATGGGCCTAAACCTAGCCAGGCCAAAATACGCTCGGCCCAATAGATCCGCGGTGAAGGAATGCACGCCAATACCTGACCAGCCACACATCCTTCTGGCATGGATCACCCTAGGTAGACGCTAGGTCACAAGAAGGCATTCGAATACCGGCCGAAGTATATACAGTACACTATCTCATAACGGGTAGCATGACAATGGATATGACCTCATAATGGGTGGTTGGACCCAGGAACCACCTCCGTCCCCACCAAATTATCCATAAAATCTCATATATGATAATGGGTGCTGATTTTGGGGGGTTATCCATTATTATATCAAGAAAAATTGGGTGTAAACAAGGCCTAGTGGAAAATTTCATGCATGCCAGTTGCTTTAGTAAAAGAAAAACTCTTTTGGACTTCAACTAAATGACACCTGAGCCTGATCAGAAAGTATGCAAGCCCTGAGCTACCCATAAACCTTACAGCTGTGCTCCCAAACTCCCATCAAATGGCCAGCAATTCATGTGGATGAGAGCAGTGAACTTGTGGAGCAGAGTTAAGTCATCCTGCTATGACAGGGCATGTGAAACCACCTTGAGAAATCACACTTACACTACTCAGGCACTAGTACTACTAACCTGGATGCCAATGGTTTGTAGTGCCAGCTTTGCAAACTTTGTGGTCACTTGCAAAGGCAAACCTGGCATCTCAGTAGTCTATCTGTATCTGACCCTTGTTACTAGTCCATTTTATCTTTACTTGCCACTATGCACTTTGTACAGACATCATGTAGTTCTAATTGCACATTTTGCACACTGCCATCATTCAAACATCATCACAATGTCACACAGTGTCACATCATGTGACAATATGTTCATGGATATAACATCATCATAACAGATAGTGTGGACTGGGAACCAGCACTACCCGTTATGAGATAGTGTACTGTAAACTAAAATTACCAAATGTCCAGTGCCATAAAATCGTGATCGTAAGATTAAAGAGTCCGACTGGATATAGATAGGGTCGACAAGCCTATCAGACATGCCCCACAGCGGTCGGGCTATCACCCCGCTGCCAAATCTCTTCAAGAGGTTCGGGTTCAGGCTTTCGCACAGCACCATCGATAAGCTCAACTTCTTCACCCTCTTGGCTTTCGCGAACTGGGTAGCGTGATTCGCCATGAGAAGCCACTGTAGGTAAGACCTGCTCATCCCGAGGAACTCGGGGCGAATACGGGCGGTGTGACATCGGCGACGCGAGGGACGGATAGTACTGTCGATAGGCAAAGTAGGCAACAACAGTGCCTAAGAGCGATCCAGCCACAACATCTTGCCAGTGATCTATTAGGGGTAAACTTGAGCGAGTATCATTAACAAAATGAAACAGTCCATACGCCTATAGTCCATCGTGCGAGAGATAGCAACCAGTGTTGCTCCGGCAAGTGGCGCCACGGATATCCAGGCTTTGTGCTGATGATCGCAGATTCGTCAGGTACGGAGCGAAAACATCCCAACAAGCTTACCGTATGACCTCTCTTATCAAAGAGATGCATTTTCCCTGCCAGATAACAAGAAAGGAATGCAAGACCAGCAAAGGACACTGCCATTGTAGCGCATGAATATGCAGGAACGACGTTAAAATGGATAAATACGCACAACTGGAGTGACCGCTGGGAAAGCTGCGCCACCCATCGATCATGATGGCATTGTCTGTTTGGGTGCAGATGGCATCGCTCGACAAGCCGTAGGTTGGGTCCTGAGAGCCAGGAATGGGCATGCAACGAGAGAGTAAATCTGACTCATCGATGAATTAAGAAATAACAAGGTGACCAAATGTGAAACTAACCGGGTCGAGGTCGACCAGTGGTTATCTTGGACAACTGCGTGGTTGCGCCGGTAATGGACAGGCCCAAAACCACTATGATACATTGTCAGCTCACGGGTCGACAAACGTTTGTCAGGACCTACAGCCGAGTGCGCTGTTGTGGAAATCCCAGAAAGATCGGATGGTCATTAAGTTGGTGCAAAGTTGGATGACTATAGGAGCTACAAAGGCGATGAGATAGAGTGCCCAAGCCTAGCAAACGGGTGTGAGAGATTTATTTGACATGATGAGGCTGGACAAGGCATACAGGGACACGTTCGTGAACAGCATAACTGCGATGTCACGATTAGCCGGTACCCTGCATTCTAGACAATGAACGCACGGAAAATGTATTCTAGGTGAGAAATTGTCATGTGGTTGGCAGCTGCGAAAGGCTGGCATGACTTACGACTCGTCGTTGACGGAAAACTCTCGTCTGTAACCGTGAACACTGTCTAAGGCGAAAAACACCGCTCTGCAGTAAGCGTAAGATACTCTTGACAATAGGTTGGCAAGTGAGGGGCGTACGCCAATACTATGGTGAGAATCCTGCAGAGTAGATGAGCAGACCGTTGGACCACGCGGATAAGGGACGCACCAATCGGGGCCGTAGGACTTGACTAGCTGGAGACGCCTCTTGTTATCTGTCTTCTTGGTGGTAACGCTGGTGTTGGCATTTGCGAAGAAGCTCGCCATCATTGTACACCAGTAAGGAAAGTGAATGGGAGTGGAATGGAATGGCCAAGTTGAGACATTTTGCCTCTGTTATATGTCATCACAGCCACAATCGTCCGCTGCGACGCACGCGACCATGTCGCTCTACAGCCTCTCCCAGACATTCGAATGGAGCCCTGGTAGGCCGTTTTACTCCGACAAATCGCAGCCGTTCAACGCATCGCATACACAGGTTACGACTCGGTGCTCGAACGAATAGCCACCACTGACATCATCGAACCAGAGTCAGATCCTTCCCCCCTGCACATGCCACCCGACTGACGCCGTCCAATTCCTAGCACACAATGGGACCAGCTCCGGGACATGATCAAGTATAAGCTAGAGCAGGTGCCTTTGGCAATTCTTCATCTCAAAAGCCAGTGCTGACACGCATACATTCAGAACATTGCCATCTTTCTTTCAGATGCCGAACAAGGGCTACAAGCCACCGAGACTGGGTCACTAAACTTACCTACTGGCACGCCCGATAATGCTGGCAACTTGAGATTACCCCCCTTTCCTCCCCGCAGACGAAATGACTTGAATCCTGTCGAGACACCGAAAGTGCATATGAACCGCGAAGAGGCCAACGAAATGAAAAATACCATCTTCAAGCAGCTTTATGAATTCGATGAGTGAGTAACTTGCTGATCGTGATGTTGTTCACCGAGGATCAATTTATCTAGAGACCCTCCATTTACGATTCAACGCGTCTGTGAGCTTTGCGTCTATCCTAAACGGCATTACAAGGCCATTGGCAAGTATCTCCGGGCGGTCGAGAAATCCCTTCTCGTAACATCTGCATGGAATTCATTCCCACCAGAGACAGCTCAAAATGGCGTCCCGCTAGGAGGGATATCCACAAGTCCAACTATGCCACCTGTACCCACGACTCCCATGTTCTCACCTATTCCATTTCTACATGGCGATGCAAGACGGTCAAAATCGCACAGTCCTCCCCCCTCTCCCCTTATGCTCGGCATTATGGAACCGTCCGGGAATGTCGAGCCTTTCGATGAAGTGATGCACCAAAGAGCGATCGGACTGGTTGATGAGCTCGATGATCCTGGACCTGGACACATGAGCGAACATCCGACAGCTATTACAGCGGTAACCACCACTCGTCGTCGCCCTTTCTTAGAAAGCCTCGAGAGCAGATTTGTCAGAGGGGGAGAAGAGGACAGGCAAGGCGGGACTGTGATGGTAGTCGATGACGCTGATGACAAGGAAAATAAAGAGTCTTAAAAGTAGACATGTCAGAGTTGCCAGTGTCATCTGAGGATGCCTACATACTGAATGGCATACATTTAACAAAAGTCACGCTTGATCTTCTCCAACATCGCGTTCATTCGCAGTTTCATGTCGGGCTGGCCTGTCGGGCGATGGGATGCGTTGTTAACTTGATTGTCTTTGGAGCGTTCGCGGGAGGATGGTACGTTGGGGCCACGCTGCTTGCGCAACGGTCCCGACTTGTGGGTGTGCAGGGTGCTTCGCGGGTATGCCTGCCTCGTCAGATCATGTAGGGATGCTTTGCTTGTGGGTGGGGAGTTCGCCAGCTGTGGCTCTGTATGAACAGGTGCAGAGTCCCTGACCTCAGAGCTCGCATGAACATCCGAAGTGTCTTCAGAGGGAACCTCGCGATGAGAACTGGGTTTGTCCTCGGATAGTCCTTGTCTTTTTTTTTGTGCCTTCCACTGGGTCTTCAGCTTTTTGTTATCGACCCATGATCTTTTGAGTTTCTTGGCTATGGTGTTCGCTCAGTCCTACGACCCAATGACAAGGAATACCAGGTTTACCTCGATTCTTGGGCAGGTAATGGAAAGTGGGAGGTTTTTTGTGCTTTCCCTCTGCGACAGTCATAATATGTAGAAGCTGAGTAACGATGACTCGGAGCCGAGTGCACTCTTTCCTCTACCAACAGCAACACATCACTCAATCTCTTAGTCCGCATGAGTGTCGTGCAGAACCTCGAGAATTTTGGTGAGCATCGGCATTGCTCACCCAGGCACCTTGAATTACTAACTTGTACTCTCCATACCATAGACCCCTTTGCTGATGAAGGCGATCCCCTCGCAGGGACTGCTGACGTTGGCTCCCAAGCAAATCACCTCCACATCCGTATCCAACAGAGGAACGGTAGAAAGACTCTGACGACGCTGCAAGGCTTGCCAAAGGGTCGGTACAACATCCATCTGTTTCTGCCATGGCTTTACATTCCCTTCCAGAATATGATCCAAAAAAGCTATTGAAGGCCTTCAAGAAGGTATGTCATACTGAGTCATGCAATCTTCATATTTAATCAACTACGCAGGAATTTGCCTGCAATGGTAATGTTGTCGACGACCTCGAAATGGGCGAGGTCATTCAGCTACAGGGCGACCAGCGGAATAAAATATTTAACTTCCTCGTGGAGGCGGGCATGGAGAAGAGCTCCATAAAGGTGCACGGATTCTAGTTATATGTAGTTGCCCGAGTGCATGGATTTGGATGTGCTTCACCATGAGATCATCCGTCATTTCACTAGTATTTTATGTGTTCCTTCTCGTGTGTGTACAATGTACCATCATGCTGTCGGTTGCAAATAAATCATTGTCTCAGATGCTGTACACTTAACAAAATCCTGTCACGAAAATGTAACTTGCCTCCGCCATCCTTGATCTACATCGCATGTGCCGAAGTGAAAGCCACGAGCGGATCAAAGGGTATGACTTAACTTTTCTGGGATGACGTGGCAACCCTGTGAATGCTCCTGCCGTTTATTTGATTTTGTCAAGTGGCCTGGGGAGAAGCTCTAAGAAAGCGGACGAGTGAAGGCAGGCATTGAAAATACCTATTGAATCCTCCGCGACTAAAATGACATGATTAGCTCTTGTCTGCAAACTTAGACGAAGAATGAACTGTACCGATTCATGTACTGGCGCCAAGTCCTGATCTTCTTAATATTGGCAGTACCTTCTTGATTGCCTTCGACGTGTTTTCCCTGGAAACCTAGATCAGTGAATGTTAAGTAGACAGTCGATGGCATACCTTGGTCGATCCAAACGACGAGAGACCCATAGCAGCCATCATAGCCTCGTCATCGGCATTGGTGGCGTCCATTTCTTCGCCTTCCTCGGAAGTAGCATTCAAGTGAAGGTCTTGTTTCGACGTTGACGCCTCTAAGGAACGATAATTCCGTGAATGAGTCTCAGTGATATAGAAGTTGAGAGCGCTCCCACGTAGTAACTGCGTCTGCTCTGACGCCTGCTCAGTATCATGCTCGTCTGGTTGGCGAGCACGATGTCCAGGTCCCTTCGTGCGGATGTCCATGTCTTTTGTGGAAGCTCTGTCTAACACTTCATGACCACGCCTATCATCTCTTCTACTGGACCGTCTGTCGTCCCTTGGATCTGATTTGCGATCGTTCCGGTCGTGGTCACGTTTGTCGTCCCGTTTCGAGGACTTGTAGTCTCTATCCTTGCCCCTCTCTCTGTCATGTTCTCTGTCTTTTTAGTACGTCATGTCAGAACCACAAAATATATCAGAAAATTGTTCAGCATACCCCTTCTTGGACTGCGAGATCGCCGTGGACTTGGAGACCTGCTCTCTCGTCTGCGTGTACTTTCACGATAGTTACTTGGCCTACCGCCCCTAGAATGACGATCCCTGTCTCTATCTCTTTCGCGATATCTGTCTCTGTCCCTGTCTTCCCGTTCCCAGCTGCGTTCGCGTCGCCTATAGTCGGTCCTCGAGGACATGATGAATCAAGACAAAGAGTCGAGATCACATGACCACTGATGTTCAGAGCGACCACAGTTGCGAGCGGTGAGTCTGGAGATCCTGATCTTGTCTGGTCTGAAGCAATGCCCTTTAAGTAGATGCTAAAAGACACATACTGATAGTAAATGTGCCCCGGACTGCCCTTGCAGCAGACATTCGAAGGACACTTCGACAGGAGCGAGTCATCGGGGTCGACGACAGTGCGTCTCAGCTACACCATATACGTCTGCTCCTTACTCTTTGACCAGTCCATATTGACCTTTTTCGCTTTACCCCCAATCGCCGCGCATACCTGACTCTCTCTCATCCCGACTTTCTCCAGAAGAACATCGCAAAACTCGAAAAGTCCTCGGTTGGCGGGTTCCTAGTCAATGCTTATCCAACGGATCCGCCTGCGGTGACACCCGAGTTGCGAGGCGTCAAGGGGCGTCAACTGGCTGCTAAACGGGGAGCTATCACCGGGACAGGACCGTCTGGAGGTGTTCCGAGTAACGGGAGGCATGTTTGTATCAGCGGCCTGCCGCCGAAGGCTTCCTCCGAAAGCATAAAGGAATATCTTCAAAAGTTTGGACTGAGCAAGCTGGATGACAAGACGGAGATATACCAAGTGCCCCTGTAGGTGTTTCCCCTTCATTGTGAGCCCTAGTGGTGACTTTTCAATTCAGACCGGATAATGCTTTCTCACTATACTCAAGACACTTGCTACGGACGCAGTCAGTATTCGATTCCTATCATATCGTCCGACGGATACATATGAGCTACTTTCAACCTGATGTTTTTGGGAAGAAATTTCAGGTGCACGCTTGCGTGGTCCGTTGAGCGTCCATTCTGGCCTCTGGAGTCGCTATGTACATCTGAATATTATGGTTACTTTTAATCACAGTACGGAGACGCTAGTACATGTAATGAAGTTACAAAAGCAAGGGGAATTGTCACATTCTGTCTGCTTCAGCATCATCCAGCCGTGAACGAGGACCCTACAGGACAGGACGGTGAGTGCATATCAAGGTAGGGACGTTATACGGACCAGTCTGAATGCGTCACCTTCGTCATCGGGGGACCGCGCACGCTTGAGTGTTACTGGTGCTGTCTCTGTCTCTTTCCATTCCCCTCCACCAGTGGCAACTGCTCCAGGGCCATCCTGGGCATCAGCATAACGTTCTTCAAATTCTCTCCTCCTCTCTAGCTGAGCCTGAGCGCCCCATCCTCCCCGACCGGGGTCGTAGTCCGTTCTGTGTTCGTCACGAACTTGCCCGCCACTCTTACCGCGACCGAACTGTCGTCCTTCTTTGTAGCCGAGATCGAGGTCGCACCGTATGATACGCTCGTCAAGTTTTGTACCACTGATATACTTCATGCATGCAAGTGCCTCCGCATGTGTATAATACTCCACGAAGCAGAATCCACACGGTGTTCTTCAGGGAAGTTAGTAATGTCTTCAACGACTGAGGAGTATTAAAAGACTGCACCGGGTGTTGCGATCGAGACCCATGATAATACGCTTGATGCCTCCGCCATCTTCAGGACTGGTACACTTACTGAATAACTCATATATTTGCTCTTCTGTGGTGTAGAAACTCAAATTACCGATCTGAGACGGTTGGTGAGCCTGGTAAGGATCTGAGGAGTAATGGCTCACATATAGTGTCGATGACTTTGAAAGAAAGTCCTGCTGTTTCCCCCTATCTACTCTGCTCTGCGAGTCCTTGTAATTCGACGGCTGGTCGAGACGCTGGACGACGTGCGCCATAACGCGGAACGGTGAGTGTCGACGAGTCTGGTGACTTATAGGTGGCACCATAAAAGGAAGGTGCTACCCATCACCCAAGTGAACGCGTCACCACCCTATATCGTCTGTTCAAGCCATGGAGGTCGCAGCAATGGAATTGCACAAGGAGGCATGTTTCGGCCACTGTGCGGGATAAAACACTGACCTGTTTTCTTGCAGGAACCCACTTACGACCCGGTCGTGGCTGAAAAGTCTGCGTTGTATAAGGAGCTCCAGGAAGAGGATCTCTACACAAAGTACAAGAAACTCGAGCGACATCTCGAGCTACTCGAAATCCAGGAGAGCTACATCAAAGACGAGCAGGCCAACTTGAAACGTGAGCTCATCCGCGCTCAGGAGGAAGTCAAGCGAATCAAGTCGGTCCCACTCGTCATCGGTCAGTTCCTCGAAGCCATCGACCAGCAGACCGGTATTGTCGGTTCAACCACCGGGTCAAACTATGTTGTTCGCATTCTATCAACATTGGATCGTGAACTTTTGAAACCGTCCTCATCCGTTGCCCTCCATCGGCATTCAAATGCCCTCGTCGACATACTGCCCCCAGAGGCAGACTCAGCTATTGCCATGCTTGGAAAAGAAGAGAAACCAAACGTAGCATACTCGGACGTCGGTGGAATGGATTTGCAAAAGCAGGAGATCCGCGAAGCTGTCGAACTCCCTCTCACACACTTTGACTTATACAAGAAAATTGGTATCGATCCTCCACGAGGGGTATTACTCTATGGTCCTCCAGGTACGGCTTAGACGTGTCTATGTGCCTCATTTCCCTTGACCATCTCCATAGGTACTGGAAAAACTATGCTCGTGAAAGCTGTCGCGCACCACACTACTGCATCCTTCATTCGAGTAGTCGGCAGCGAATTTGTGCAGAAATACCTCGGTGAGGGCCCTCGGATGGTCCGCGATGTGTTCCGTCTAGCTCGTGAAAATGCACCTGCTATCATTTTCATCGATGAAATTGACGCCATCGCAACGAAGCGTTTCGACGCCCAAACTGGTGCTGATCGTGAAGTTCAACGTATTCTTCTTGAACTTCTCAACCAAATGGACGGCTTCGACCAGACTAGCAACGTAAAAGTAAGCCATTACCTCGGGAGTGTCTTCTTTTCTTCACGGGGATCTGTTTTGCTGTTTAGGTTATCATGGCGACAAACAGAGCAGATACCCTTGATCCCGCACTCATGCGTCCTGGCCGACTGGACAGAAAGATCGAGTTCCCATTGCCTTCACGGCGAGAAAAACGACTTATTTTCCAGACGTGCACTAGTAAGATGAACTTGGGACCAGATGTTGACCTCGAAGACTGTCAGCCATAGCTCTCCTTTGCGTAAACGACAAGCTCTAACACCGCTTTCTCAGTTGTCTCAAGACCAGATCGACTATCATCGGCGGAGATCGCTTCTATTGTCCAAGCGGCGGGTCTACAAGGTGCGTATTATTGTGTAGTGCTGCCGCTGATATTCTTACTTGTGTTTCAAGCCGTTCGTAAAAATCGGTACGTGATTCTGCCAGTCGATTTCGAGGAGGCGTGGAAAGTAAGTTGTTTGTACCGTGTTTGGCTCACAATCACTCAACACGTCTTCACTTTTTTTCCTTATTCTCACCCAGCAAACAGTCAAACGGGCAGACGACACTCACGAATTTTGTGAGTATTTAAATCAGTTCTTTACGCAGACGACTGATTTTCTCGCCTTCGCCATACAGACCGGTAGATTTCTTGTCTCGTGAGTATATTGATTCGCTGGCAAACAGTTCGACTAATAGTCATCCCAGGTTTAGTATTGTATCATACTTTGCATTTGCTATTACCAACTGCCCGAAGTGTGATCCGAACATGTGCAACGGAACAGCTGCTCCTTCACTTTAGCGCCCCACCGCACCTCCACGGGGTGGCGCTCATTCTTCAGAGCGAGATCAACTATAGCCGCCAAGGCGGCTATCCTGTCATTTATTCACTCTGCTGATTCGTCTTCCACGTCCTCGGAGTTCACACGCAGGAAATACACATCCCTTACTCTGCAGGTAGTATTCCACTGAGGAATTTGTAAATAGAAGTGAGTTGGATCAAATGATTTAAATGAAATCAGGACTAACCACAGAGTGACAGTTAAAATCTAATATCAATCCTTTCGGAATGCGTGAAACAATTTTTGCTCTCCAACACTCTGGGCGGCGTTCTCGTCCCACACGACCGTCCTTATTTTATGAGAGCGAGAAGGAAGTGTAGTTGCATGATATGATATGTGGCTGCCCAGTGAGTTGTCGGTCCTTTTGCAACACAGGAGGACTGGAATGTATTGCTGGGAGACATTCTATGATAGCGACAGCTTATTTTAGTTATGGTACACTTTGACTATGTCACTCATGCACAGCAATGTCCAGTGTTTTTGAGTCGCACATGTCAGGAGCTACTTTTTACCTGGCTGACCAAGTTCGCTGGCGCGTTCCGTAGCAATTTGGATGGCACGAGCGATAGTCGAGCGAACTTTACCATCCTCCATTGCAAGAAGTCCCGCAATCGTGCAACCTCCCGGGGCTACAGCAAAATATCAGTAAACGATGAATGTCCAATACGGACAACTGACTCGTCACTGAATCCTTGATCTGAGCTGGATGTGCGCCAGGTTGAAGGGCCATGCGGGCTGCTCCCTGCAGGGCTGTTGACTAGGATTAAACCTGGCATCTCAATCGAATCGCCTTATACTCACTCTGCGCTGCCAACTCTAGTGCTTCTACCCTGGGCAAACCCATCATAACGCCGCCGTCTGCCATTGCTTCAAGAAAAATGCATGCAAACGCAGGGCCAGACCCGGAGAGTGCAGTACATGCATCAAAGTGTTTTTCCTCGAGGAAGCGACATCGACCAATGGAAGAGAAAATTTTTAAGATGATAGACCGATCAAGCTCGTCATCATCGGTGTCAAAGATCGAGGGAGGTAGATTGGACACGACTGTCATGCCCTCGCGAATCTGTAATAGTATGGCCCTTTAGAACAGATTACATGAGTTAGGGAGTCGAAGACGCACCCTACATGGTGTATTGGGCATTGCGCGGACGACCTTGGTCGTTGGAAGAACCAAGTCCTTGAGCTGGGTGATGGTAACTCCTGCGAGAATACTGATGAGCAACTTTCTATCCAGGGCTTCCTTCATCCCATTTTCTCCGAGAATAGTATGGGCTTGGTGCGGCTTGCAGCTGATTGTATGTTACCATCGTCTCGCAGAGAGAAAAAAAACCGTAGCAAGGGCGCATACCATAGAATGACAACGTCAGCCTTCTGTACAGCAGCGAGGTTTTCCCCAACTACAACTTGAACGGAGGGACCAAGTCCTCCCAGATGATTGAATGTCTGCTGGAGCCTCTGTTGGCTCTCGGGGCGCGTCACAGTCGCAATGAAAACCGACGGCAGTGATGGATCTGGTGTCTCTGCGGTCGGAGTCAATGTTCCTGGAGTATGTGATTCCCACTTGGGGATGCGATATGGCCCATCCCTCGACTGGAGGCTGGCGATCACGCCTGAGAGGATGGCAACCCCCATCGTACCGCATCCTATACATTGTGTAAGATCGACGACATTGGGCCGACTTGAAGGCGTACCTATCACGCAGAGTGTGTACCCCATGGTAGATGGTGGTGGTGAATATTGATGATCGCTTGATTTTCACTCGTTCCTGCGTTGCATCTTATCGGGATGCTCGTCTTCGTCACCGTAGGCTCGACACGATTTGATGCACTCGTGCAGGCCGTTTTGTCTGAGGAGGTTCTCGATATCCTACAAAAGAAAGGATACAGCCAAATCGTACTACAACGAGGAGACTCCACTCTGGGAAAGGGAGATGGGACGACGACACTTGGCAAGGGCGACATCGAGGTAGAGACATGGACGTTCAAGCCATCCATAGAGATGGATATCCGACGGGCAAACCTTGTCATCAGCCATGCAGGTCACCGAGTTCTATTAGAATTCATGGTGGAGGTTCTGATGCATCCTTGCTTAGGCTCAGGAACGATCCTGGATGTCCTGAGACAGGGTAAACCCATGATTGCAGTTCCAAACCCGACACTACTCGATAACCATCAGGATGAACTCGCATCGAAACTCGACGACCTTGGCCATCTGAGAGCGACCTCTGTGAAGTGAGCGTCCCTGTTCTTAGCCCTTGGGCGATCTGTCGATCTAGCACACCAGCAACCTCGCAAAGACCATCGAGAACTTTGATCCATCAACTCTGGTTCCGTTTCCACAATTCGACAGGAGCAAGTTTCGTAGATTGATCGATGAAGAAATGGGGTACATTTGAGCACGTTGTATTAGCACTCAGTGTACAATAGTTTCATGAAAACCGTCACAGCTGCTGTCATCGACAGCAATCCCACAGAATACGAAGAGCAGCACGTTCATGCCGTCTACGATCAGATAGCCTCCCATTTCTCATCGACGCGATACAAGGCGCGTAAATCATCTCGAGGAGACCGATTCGCCCTTGCTGATACTATTACTAGCCATGGCCCATTATCGCCAGCTTTCTTGCTTCGCTGCCCACAGGCTGGGTTGGCCTTGATTCTGGGACGGGAAACGGCAAATACCTGCACCTCCCTGCCGATCGGCCAGGCAGTATCCTGACTATCGGGATGGACCGTAGCTGGAATCTCTTACAGATTGCGAAACATGCAGGCAGCGAGCCAGCCGCTCTGCCCACAAGGGAGGTCGTGTGGGGTGATGTTCTCGGAAACGGATGGAGGGCTGGCGCTTTCGTGAGTCTCAAAGGGATGATGAGGTCTAAAGTCCTAATTGCTGAATGTCTACCAAGGATTATGCTATATCAATAGCTACCATACACCACCTAGCCTCCCACGAGCGAAGAAAACTCGCTGTTCAGGTTGGCAAAAGCGTTGAAGTAAAGTGTCCGGACACTAATCCCTCGACAGCGACTTCTACATTGCGTTTCACCCAGCCACGGTCGCGTCCTAATCTACGTCTGGGCCGTAGAGCAGGACGAGCTGTCGAAGAGGAACATACCTGTGGATGGAGGTGGAAGTAAATCCGGGGGGCGGGATGTCTTTGTGCCTTGGGTCATTCCCGTGCAGGGGCAAGACAGGAAGCGTCAGACAAGGACTGAACAAGACAGCGGTCGAGATGATGCTCAGTCGAACGACGTTCCCGTGTATAACCGCTATTACCACATGTTCGCTAAAGGGGAGCTCCCAAGGCTGGCCTTCGAGGCTGCAGACGGGATGGGTCTTATTGTTGGGTCACCGAACACCAGTGTCAGGGACAAGCAAGGGTGCGAAATCGTCCGGGATGGCTGGGAATGTTCGAATTATTATGTAGAACTAAGACGATGGAGAACATGAAGTCTTGAGCCCAGTTCTGAGGTGGGTGTTCACACAGTATGATAAAGGAAAGCAGCAGCCAAGACGTCGATTGCGAAGGCAGGACCCTGATATGATACAGTGATAACGAACGATGGCACCAAAGGAAATGAAGATCATTCGCTCGCTGCCATAACTGATTTCTGTGATGAATTTCCGGCCGATGGGATGTTAGGTGTACTCACTAGCGTTGATAAGATCTCCACCACTTTCTTTGAGTACACGGACTGCTTTGGCCCTTGAACATCCGACCTGGTTTGTGACAAGTTCGATGTCCTTTGGATCAACACCACTCTCATCGACAGGGCCGTCATCATCTGGTACTTCTAGTTCGGGGATGTCGTCCTCGTCACCTTCCGCCGTCGCGCCCGAGCTCTCCAGAGTGGCAGTATTAGCAGTGGCGGCAGTGCTGGAGGCAAGTTGCTGAGCTGCCGACAGCTGTGCTTGGGCATTCATATCTTCGATCTGGACCGATCAGGGCGTTGAGTTCAAGGTGTGATGTGTGCGAAGGAAGAATATACCTTCGCTTCACCGAAAACGATGTAGCAATCACTATTGGGTGACTTGTATACATCAGGGGAAGAGAGAACGAACAAGACATTCTTTGGTCTGCGGAGGGTGACGCGGGTAATACCAGGAACCTTTTTGAGACCAAGGCTGAGGAGGGCCTTACGGGCCTTGCGCTCTGAGCGAGACTGGACCTTGTCCAAAGCAGCCTGGGAGGTGGGATCTTCTTCGTGCTCGGAGTGCTCAGAGTGGATTTCCTCGGCGGACATCTGTGGGGCACGTCAGTCGTTGCATCCAACGGCCACGGTTTGAATCCATCAGGAGCGGCATAGAGTATGTTCCACAACGACAGAAAAACGGACCGAGTGTAGGGGGGACGGTGGCTCACCTTGTTTTTAATTTATAATCGTGGCGTCGAGGGTCGTTGCTCGCTGTCGACGGTGACGAGTACAGAGCAGTTTGAGGATTCGGGATTTGCCGGTTAGGCGCCCACCTCCGAGCGAACCAGTAAACGAACAGTTCCCCTGAGCAGCGCTCGAAAATATTGGCCAGTCGGACTGGAGAGATGAACGTTCGAGAGCCGTGTTTCCTATTGGCATACGTCTAATATCTTCGCAGCCTCTTGTCTTCTACGGCGCTACTCTCCTACCATGACCACTGCAGCACTCTTTCATCAGATCCGTCTGTCCCTAGAAGATCCCGCAGATGTTGCAAGACGGGAACAGGTGTTGAGCGCGGTTGAGGAATTTGTTACCCTCCATGGATCCTCTGGGGAACCCGAAGCTCTCCTCCAGTTACAGGATGAACTTCAAACCATCCACAACGACATCGATCATACTCTGCCTGCAAACACAGAAATCTTCCTAGATGTCCTTTATCACCTGAATCCAATTTTATCATCGACTTCCATAATCTCAACTTGGTTCGATCCGGTACTTCGACCTGCACTACGGGAATCTAAGCTTCCCACTGTTTCGGTGAATCGTGCCAAGGAGCTCATCATTTCAGCTGCAAAGAATGCGGATGAACGATACCCAGACAAGGCACCGGGATTTCAGAGGAGATTGCTTGAGTTGTACCTGCTGGATGCCTCTATCGACAACTCTGATGACCTGCTGGAGTGGGCTGTACTCGATCAAAAACAGAAAGATAAAAAGTCACTCTGGAAATCAAATTTGGAGGATGTCCTCGTGAAGTTTGGTCTGCAATGTCCACAGGTAAGTTCTCGGTAAGCGACTCGGCCAAGGTTTAACAGTTGGTCGTATTCTGTTAGAAATTCATGACGGAAGTCTACGCTGCATTTGCAACGCCCTCTTCTCGTCTTCAGCTACTAATTCTGTTGAATGGCTTCACGTCAGACGAAGCATTTCCGTCACTGGCCTCTAAACTAGCCAGTCATCAACTTATGGACAGTTTACTGAACTCGTTATTGATAGACAATTCGTCGACACACTGCACTATCGGCCTCACAGTGCTTGATAAACTCCTTCCCATATTCGCGGTTCATGCTTTTGATGAACTCAAGAAGATGCTCCCCCGTCTCTTCGCCACCTTGGCCAGGGTTATATGCTGGAAGAAGCGTCCCCCTGCAGTCGAGCCTTCCCCTGAAAGCGGAGATGAACAACTGGAAATGGATGAGAACATCTCCGACGAGTTCGTTGAAACTCCATCACTGGAGTTACGCTCAGATCTAGGCTGGCAGAGGCTCGAGTCGGTGTTCGACGCCTCCCCCTTCGCGCCGCCCTCCGACACGTACTTTTCGTTCCTATACTATCTCTTCCCCTGCAATCTTATTCGGTTCCTTCGTGCTCCTTCTGCGTACTTAAACGACAGGGGCTACCAGACGCCGTTCACTGTGAGTTGGGAAGATGCCCTCGACAATGTGAACATTCGAAGTAAGACAGAAGTATGTCGTTATTTATCTTAGTAGCCACAACATACAGTATTGACGTTTGTATTTCATATCAAGGCACTCCTACGAACTCGTACATTTCACGCTCGAATCATTTTGCAAGACTGGCAAAGTGAGCTCGAGGAAACCAACCCATGGAGTGATTACGGCGTGTCTCGGGTCGCAAGCGAGTGCATGATGCTCGATGTACGCAAGATGGCACTTGGAAGCCGTGAACGCACAGTTGCATCCGAGATTGAGCGCCCATTAACGATAACTGTCGACGAAGAGGAGGTTTCGTGCCCACAGACGCCTCATCCCGGCCATCTCGAGCTTCCGCCCTCCAAATTACGCATATCACTGCAGGATATGATTACGACTTCTGTTGCGCTGAAGTCAAACCTTGAAATTGACATTGATGGACCGACGTCTGCAACATGGCCGACCCTTTTGTTCCCGCCTGGCAACAACCCGCTATTAAAGAGCAGTGGTAGTTCTTCTGAATCAGATAGTGTATGTGAGGGCTCGCAGCTGCCGAAGCACGTGCGGGAGGCGATCGTGGGTTTACAACGCGAGATCCTACTGCTGAGGAACGAGCTCAACTTTGAGCTGTGGC
The DNA here is from genome assembly GCA_037178675.1 of Scleroderma bovista. Lineage (NCBI taxonomy): Eukaryota > Fungi > Basidiomycota > Agaricomycetes > Boletales > Sclerodermataceae > Scleroderma > Scleroderma bovista. Next base: position 70,315 of record JAYMGJ010000475.1, read on the forward strand.
TTTCGCGAGAGAACGTCCAACATATCGGGCGACTCCATAAGGATCGCATCCTTTCCAAGAATATGGACGCGGAGCGCCAGGCATTGGTAAGGTTTCGCCACAGTATTGGTAATGGATTTCATTTTATTTCAATTCTCCAGTCCAACAAATTGCGCCAATACAAGGCGCAGGTTCACAGTTTGGAACGAGAAATCCACGAGCACAAGGCGCAGTCGTCCTCTGCCAAGAATAAATATGCGGACTGGAACAATGGGCTTCAGACGAGGCTTCGAGAGTTTCGGGAGGAGAAGAAACGGTGGGTCAGTGAAACAGCAGCAATGCGGACTGCAGAAAAAGAGGCTAGGGTGAGGACAATGTCATATATTATGGATGGAGACTGCTGATAGTTGGACTCCCAGGCCCTTTTCAATGCACAGGGGAAACTGTTAGCTGATGCAGAGAAAGAGGTATTCGAGCTGACCACCCGTTTGAAAGAGAACCAACACAAGATTGATCGTCTGCATGACTATGAATGTCAGATTGAGCAACACGTGCGCATGCAGAAACTGTGGTACGTGCGGGCCTCAAGTAGGGAAGAAGGCATTGTTCACGTCACTCAGGGATGCGGACTTTGAGAAATTCAACGCTCGCGGACAGGAGATCGAGTTTATAAAGAGCAAGTGCAAACAGATGGAGATGATGCTAGAGAGCTGCGAGAAAGCGCTCGAAAAACTGGAGGACGAAGCTCGGTATGACTGTTGGTTGTTTGGGGTCCAACTACTGATGGAATATCTTAGTGCCTACCGCCGCCAAAACCAAGCACTGGAGGCGCGGCTAGTGCTTGTACAGAAGAAATACGACGCGTATTGCCGACTTCCAGAGAGTGAGATTGCTGCGATTGTTGCCGAGAAGTCTGACCTTGCACTTCGGAATGCAAAATTGCGAGAGGAGAATGCAGAGCTCAAGGATGAGACGGAGGAGATGAGGGCTGCTGTGGAGGGACTGCGTGCGCAGCTGAGTGGGCAGCGAGGTCTGATCTATGAGCCTCGACAGAGGGCAGCTGTAGTCTAGTAAGTAGTATAGTACTGTAGTGCTGAAGCATGGAATGTTCTGGAAGGCGGACGCGCCTTTTTGGAAAAAGGAGCACCGTCGAACCTTCTCGAAAACCCAGACTACTTAAGAGCCCGCGACGCGTCCACTACAGCTACCAATTTTCTTACTTGCCCCATCCTCCCTTCCAAAAAATATCCGTGAGCAGTGGTTGGTATTTCGCTGATATCCCAGCTGACTCGTTTTCCAGGTCAGTATGGCCAGCGAGAGCTTCGGATTCCAGGCAGAGATCAGTCAACTCCTTGACTTGATCATCAGTACGTCTCCCCAGACAACTTGGTGGCCCTTCTGACTCCCTTGTGACAGACACCTTCTACTCCAACAAGGAAATCTTCCTGCGAGAGTTGATTTCCAACGCTTCTGATGCTCTCGATAAAATTCGCTATGCATCGTTGACCGACCCCTCGGTCCTCGAGACTGAGAGGGAGTTGTACATCCGGATCGTTCCCGACAAGGACAACAAGATCCTTTCCATCCGCGATACCGGTATCGGTATGACCAAGGCTGATCTCGTCAACAACCTTGGTACGATCGCCAAGTCTGGTACCAAGGTATGTTAGGCTCGCGTCTGTCATTCTCCACCCTCCCGTGTTCATCACTGCGTCTAGGGCTTCATGGAGGCACTCAGCTCTGGTGCCGACATCTCCATGATTGGTCAGTTCGGTGTTGGATTCTACTCGGCCTACCTCGTTGCGGAGCGTGTACAAGTTATCTCAAAACACAACGATGACGAACAGTACATCTGGGAGTCTTCTGCTGGCGGTACCTTCACCATCACCCCCGACACCGTTAACCCTCCTCTCGGCCGCGGTACCGAGGTCCGCCTCTACCTCAAGGAAGATCAGACCGAGTACCTTGAGGAGAAGAGGATCAAGGACACCGTCAAGAAGCACTCCGAGTTCATCTCGTACCCCATCCAGCTTGCCGTCGTAAAGGAAGTCGAGAAGGTCCGTAAGCTCCATGTATGCGCGGTGTGACGCGTCTAACATTAGTACAGGAGGTCGAAGATGACGACCAGGAAATGGAGGAGACCGAAGAGAAGGAGGAGTCCAAGATCGAGGAGGTCGAAGACGAAGAGGAGAAGCCCAAGGACAAGAAAACGAAGAAGATCAAGGAGAAGGAGGTCACGAACGAGGAACTCAACAAGACGAAGCCCATCTGGACGCGCAACCCTTCCGATATCACGCAGGAGGAATACTCCGCCTTCTACAAGTCGCTCACTAACGACTGGGAGGATCACCTCGCTGTCAAGCACTTCTCTGTTGAAGGTCAGCTCGAATTCAAGGCCATTCTCTTCATTCCAAAGCGGTAAGTGTGCGTATACATCATTTGCAGTCGATTATTCATGCCTCTCGAAGTGCTCCCTTCGATCTCTTCGAGTCCAAGAAGAAGCGCAACAACATCAAACTCTACGTCCGCCGTGTCTTCATCATGGATGATTGCGAGGACATCATCCCTGAGTACCTCAACTTCGTCAAGGGTATCGTCGACTCCGAGGACCTTCCTCTCAACATTTCTCGTGAAACCCTCCAACAGAACAAGATCCTCAAGGTCATCCGCAAGAACATTGTCAAGAAGTGCATGGACGTATTCAGCGAGATTGCTGAAGACAAGGACAACTTCAGCAAGTTCTACGAGGCCTTCGGCAAGAATATCAAGCTCGGTATCCACGAAGATTCTCAGAACCGTAGCAAGCTCGCCGAGTTCTTGCGCTTCTACTCCACCAAATCGCTCGAGGAGATGACCTCCCTCAAGGGTAAGCAGCTCATTCTCATTCATACATAGTTAGCTTAATGGTCGATTTAGACTATACCACTCGTATGCCTGAACTTCAGAAATCGATCTACTTCCTCACTGGTGAATCGCTCGCGGCCGTGAAGGAGTCGCCCTTCCTGGAGGTCCTTAAGAAGAAGGGCTTCGAGGTTTTGCTCCTTGTTGACCCCATCGACGAGTATGCTATTACTCAACTGAAGGAGTTCGAGGGGAAGAAGCTCGTGTGTGTGTCAAAGGAGGGTCTTGAGCTTGAGGAGACCGACGATGAGAAAAAGGCCCGTGAGGAGGAGGCTAAGCAGTTCAACGACCTGTGCACGATGATGAAGGACACTCTTGGAGACAAGGTTGAGAAGGTTGTCGTTTCCAACCGTATCTCGGACTCGCCTTGCGTACTCGTCACCGGACAATTTGGCTGGTCGTCCAACATGGTACGTTTCAGTTTATTCTGCATGGAGGAGGATGACTTACTTTTATAATACAGGAGCGTATCATGAAGGCTCAGGCTCTTCGTGACTCGTCGATGTCGTCCTACATGGCATCCAAGAAGACTCTTGAGCTCAACCCTCGGAACCCTATTGTCCGGGAGCTCAAGCGCAAGGTTGCTGAGGACAAGGCTGACAAATCCGTCCGGGATCTGACCTACCTTCTCTTTGAGACTGCTCTGCTCACATCAGGGTTCTCGCTGGATGATCCCACGTCATTTGCCAAGCGCATCAACCGCATGATCAGTCTGGGTCTCGACGTTTCTGAGGAAGAAGAGCCTGCACCAGCAGAATCAACTTCGGATGCGCCTCCAGCGGAGGAAGGTGCCTCCGTGTCTGCGATGGAGGAGATTGACTAGACGACTGGTGTCAAAAAGTAGGACTGCTCAGGCTGTATTATATGTTCGCATTATCATGGTCTCGTCACAATATCAATACACTTTACTACGAGGGAGTTTGAGCGCGGTTGCTGTTGTTCATCCTAGTCACTCGGACGCCAACGCGATAATATTTACTTTTTCCCGCCTTTGTTGCGATGCCGATGTATCAATTTCATGGGCCATTCGCGTTCCGCATTGTTCCTCGATGACGGTGTTCTTCGCTTGGAGTTTGCGGTAGGGAGCGTCCTTGCACGAGCCATCCAGCCCCAGGCAGGGAGGACAACTTGAGTCAAGTTTCCTGATATGGTAAGTCTGGGTGACTCGTCACTCCGCTGTCCATTGTTTTCCTCCGTTTTGGTGTCCTCCACAATAATGACCTGACTGTCCCCAAACATAAAGCTCGACACGCTCACTCCTCTGTATCAGTATTCTGTCTCTCCCACCCATTGTCTGCGCCAACCGCCTTTCCTGCCACAATGCCGGACATCGCATCCCCCTCTCCTCGTCGCGCTTGCTCATCAAACACGTTGCAACTACCTGAGATGTTATCGCAGAACCAACAGCCCATCCAGAGCCCTCATTATTCCTTGGTGTGTACCGTCGATGTGCCAGACTGCTCCATCTCATACCCTCTCCAGCCACCCCCCTCCGCCCGCACCTTTGTAGCACCACCACGTCTCTCATCCCCCTTTACACTCCGAGAATCCCCTTATATCACTATCGTACGTGTCGCACCCGATAATCGATTCCTCATCTCTTATCAGTCTTTGACAGAAATCACCAACGCCTTGCAACGGCTCATTGAAGAGAAGGGGCACCCCCCGCGTCTCCCGTGCAGCAAGGCGCCGTCTCCTCCTGCCTCGTATCGACTGCCCCTTTGATTCTTTCAGACGGCCAACCATCTTCGATCAGCTTCCATGGATCGGCACCTTGGACGTGCCCCAGAGCCAAGGGTGGGATGTTGCGGACCTCTCCCAGATACCCCTAAAGGACGACTTCTTCTCATCTCCCCCCGCCTCTGGGCCTGTCCGTCACAGAAAGACATCCCTGCGCTCAAACCCACTAGCGTCAGCGCCTGCTAACCCAGGTCCTGATTCCTTTTCTCCGCAGCTCTTTCCCTTTCATGATGGCGCCAAATGTCCAAAGACTCCACCGCCTCGCGTTCCATTTGATCCCAGTCGTGTCACTTTCCACAATCTTATGCCTGTTTTCCCACACGGCGTCAATCCGTACACACCGATCTTGACACGTCCTGACTCGGATTGACCGCCACCGACTCCTTTCTGAGCTATTATCCCCTCGCCCCAACAACCCAGTTTTAGCAACGACTCTTTCGGCGCGAGGTACCGCTTGTCTCCGCACTGTACAACGCTCGACATGCCAACGAGCCAATTTAGCATCATCTTGACGACAATGTACTTCAGTACCAAATCTGCACACAATTCTTCTCATCCACTGCACACCATTCTTATCTATTTTGTTGCCACGGACCATGCCGTTTGGCCTGGATGCTATCGACGCTTGCTATCGTTACTACCCTTTGCACTTCCTTTCCGGTATCCTAGCTGATGCTCACATCTTGCAGTCTTCCTTTACCAATCTTCGACTGATCTGTCGCCGTATCCTTATTATCGATGACCATGTTTCCATATCGCAAGTTCTTGCTATGCTTACCGTTACTTCCAACATATATAGTCGCTCTTTGCGACCTACGAATATCAATACTTAGCTTACCTATATGGTCCCTGTTGACATGTCCCCCCTGAAATGTATCCGCGCAGCAACCAATAACATGGATCTCCACCACATTCCCAAGCCAAGTCAATTCATTGTTGGAGTGACGGGTCAAGCTCAAGGTCTATTGGCAGAAGCTTGTCTGGCAGTTCAACGTCCAGGACATCAATGATGGGGGTGTTGGGCGGGATTGGATTCTGCGGCTCGTCATGGTGTGTTCTGGGTAAGGGGACTTGTCCTTGTTTTGGTCCTATGCTTCCGCCCCTATTTCAACTCGCAATGATTCCAGAAGGATGCCTTTGAGGTCCCCGTATTTGTGTGCTATGACCGTGCTCGCATACCGTAGACCCTGCCAACAACACCGATGGTTTACATCCAATGGCTCCCCACGCTATGCCGAGATCACGTGTTGCAATCACGTGATTGCTACTGTACAGTTCTTATCAACACTGTCCCACACATCATCTCTGTGAAGCTTGTACGCCAGACTCGACCATATTTCTTGATCTCACAATGGAAAACGATCAGGTGTGTGTTCAAACATGAGATCACTCAGGACTGTCAGCTAAACAGAAGTAACAGGGTGTCCTTGTCGACCTCTACGTCCCTCGCAAATGCTCGGCCACAAGTATGTTGTTGCGAAGGAAATGTATTGCGAGGCATTAACTTGTTCCCAGACCGCTTGATTACTTCCAAGGACCATGCATCGGTCCAAATTAACATTGCTGATGTTGATGCCAACGGTCGTGCACTCCAGACCCACACCTCGTTTGCACTCTGTGGCCAAGTGCGCTCACAAGGAGAGAGTGATGACTCTCTGAACCGACTAGCCACCAAGGCGGGCAGTACGTGTCTCTTTCCTTAGTCGTGGAGAATTGGTTCTCATACGCTTTTCTCGTCGCATTGCAGTGCTCCGGAATGTGTGGTCATACCAAAAATAAACAGTGTTTACTAGATCATTCTCGTCTCTTTTATTCATGCTGTATAACGATCAAGTAAACCCGACACATGCAAGTGTAAGTTGAGTGAAACTTGACAATGGCACGAGAGAATACCCGCCGAGACAATAATTGGAGTGTGCCCAGCCACAAAGCATACGTAGTTACTCGGTTGCTGAGTCAAAGACATGGAGTACTTAGAGACTTGCCACCCGCAGCCTTGAAAACACCACCGTTGTTCCATACTACTCAGACTTGTTCCATGTCTGGGACCAAGTCTCACTGTCCGTCGTTATCCAACGGGTCTCTCTGGACGACCTCAGTAAGTGGTTTGTGCCTCTTCGAACATGCAACCGCATAGCCCCTCTCCTCTTGCAGTCGGATTCTATGGTCGAAATAAACCATATCTGCAGTGGCCGCGGCGACGACAACTCGTTGTCTGCCTCAGTATTAGAGGAAAGTAAATACAGGTTACTCTATAGCAAGTCCAAGGTCTACGTCTACCCCACAACCTATGCCAGGGACAACATCCCGGGCTTCATAGCTCTCGTTAAGCGTGTATGTCCCTTCCGGCGCACCCGATGCACCCCGATTACTCACCATCAATCCAGGAGGCAGTCAATCCAACGTATCTGCTTGCGTGGATACCCGAGAGCCTACTCAACGAGAGAGGTACAGAGGAGTGGGATAAGTTCGTAAAGACCGAGGACAGAACGAACTTGGAAGACGAGGATGAAGGTCCCCAGTCTGGTTCATTTCTTTCATTGTCATCGCTGATCCCCAGCTCAGATGCAGTCCTGATCGATCTCCCTACGTCGAGAGCGGAATCATACGCATTCTCGGTGCCATTGACATCCATATATTCGTTGTCAGTGCACCCCCCAACCCTCTCATCATGGTGTAGGTTTACCTGCTCCTCCAAACATTCTACCGTTAATACCACTCATTGAGACAGACGGAACGATGGTTGTTAACCTTATAAACGGTTCGACCCTTCCAACATTGCACTTCCATGACGACGAATCGTTATCGACGACGCTTCCGTCGCATCGTGGCAGGAGGAAGTCTTCTAGTTCATATCCTCCTACACCTTCTTCAAATTCTCGTCCCTCTGTCTCTTGGGGTGGCGAAGACTTGTTGTCACGCCTGAAAAGTTACGCCCACATCCTACGTTCTATCCTACAATCATCCCTATACCTTGTGGATCCTTCCAAAGCTGACATAGAGACACATACGACACAGATCTTCGACGATGATGCGGTAGACGACATCCTGGCCAGATCATCTTATGCCAACTCCCATTCTCCTGTTCCTGCACATCGTCGACCTCGCCCTCTGTCCAGCCCGGCAACAAACACGTCTAACCCTTATTCTGGCCGATCGTCTGTGTTGCACCGTTCGCTTTACCCGCCTTCAATCTCTACAACACAGAATACATCCCAGGCGCGCATGGCCCTCCTGCAGTCGTTCTCTAACATCACCCGAGCTACGCGCCATGCTGCACAGAACATCCTCTCTCACCCGCTTGCAAAGCCAATCGTACCTCACCTCCCTGATCCTGTCAAGTCCCTTGTTAATGCCAACGGCGAATGGCAGTGGGGCAGTTGGGTAGAGAAAAGTGGTGTAGGGGAATTCGAGAGTGCCCGGGTCTACCTTGCTCGGTGGGCGCGTATAGTTGCCGAGGAAGGAGATCGGGCGCGCAGAAAGGAAGCACAGGCACTTTCTGCTTCGTCTTCCGACTTGGAAGAGGAGTCGTCATCGTTGGGTGTATTCGAGCTGCTGCATTCGACAATCAACTTGCCAACGCCAAAGACATCTAGGGAGCCCCGGAATCCTGTCGATGAGAAGACCTGGGAAAGTTGGTTCGATGATGAAGGCAGGCCAACAGTGAGGATGGAGGTAATGAAGAGGGAAGTATTTAGGAGGGGCATTGATCCTGCTGGAGATTTGAGGAAGAAGATCTGGCCGTTCCTCCTTGGCGTTCACGAATGGGACATTGATGCCAAAGAGCGCAACAGGAAATGGGAAGCAAAGAGGTTTGTGTAACTTTGTCCTATACTGTTACTATTCTCTGACTGATACCCATAGGAAACGTTACCACGAGATTAAAAGCGAGTGGTGTGGCGTCCCAGAGGTGTTCGATCGACCTGATGTGCTTGAAGAACGACATCGGATAGACGTTGATTGCCGTCGTACAGACCGTACACATCCACTTTTCTGTACAGTCTCTTCAGGAGAAGCGCAGGACCTTCAATACTTCTCCATCATCTCTCCGCTAAGCGACATTGGTGCGCAATCACCGAGCAACGAGCACATAGATCGGATGGGCGGCGTGTTGCTCACTTACAACTTTTATGATAAAGACCTCGGTAAGCCGACGTATACCCCTTTATATCGTCATGTTTCGACAGCAAGAAAATGCAGGGTATGTACAAGGCATGTCTGATCTCTGCGCGCCGCTGTACGTGGTGATGGGCACAGAGGAGGAGTCAACGTTCTGGTGCTTCGTGGAAGTAATGCACCGCATGGTATGTTTTCTCGTAAGTTGGCGAAGCTTGATCACATCTTCTCTATAGGGCCAGAACTTCCTCCGTGACCAAAGTGGCATGAAGAAGCAATTATCGACGTTGCAGGAGCTCATCAGTGTCTTGGACCCTGAGCTTTTCCGTCATCTCGGTGCGGCTCATCTCTTCGTATTTGCTAACGACCTTCATCGTTTACCCGTTCTGTTTACGACAGAGAAAACGGACGGGTTGAACCTCTTCTTCTGCTTCCGGTGCGATCCAATCTCGTGTCGAGCTCTTCTCTAGCTGATGTTGTCTTAGTTGGGTTCTCATCGCATTCAAGCGCGAGTTCCCATTCGATGATGTCCTTCGGCTTTGGGAGGTATTTTGGACAGACTACTATAGCAACGACTTCGTGCTGTTCGTAGCGTTGGCGGTCCTCGAGTCTCATCGGGACATGATTATACGATATCTACTAGAGGTATGTGATCATTGGATCCCGTTCAGACTTGCCTAACATTACCCCTCGTCTTCAGTTTGACGAGATATTGAAAGTGAGTCTGTGCCCTCGTGGTTCGCGGTGATATTTATGCGTCATTTTAGTATTGCAACGAGCTCAGCATGACCATCGAGCTAGACTCCACCCTTGCACAAGCTGAAGTCCTATTCCTCTCTTATGCGCAACTTGTCGCGGATATCGACCGGCGGATGGCAGAAGGCCAGAGCCAGTCTTCTTCGTCTGTGCGCCGCCGCGGCAGTTCGACGCCTACTCCAAGTGGCGACCCGGCAAGACCCAAGGTAATGTTGCCAATACTGAGTGAGAGCTTGAGGGAGTTGTTGAGAGCGGGACGATGAATTCACGGACGCTTGTTCATGGATACAATGTAACTGGACGATTTTGTATCTTGAATTATAACGAACCCAATAATGTAGTTTTACCACCGGAGCTGACTTCCTTTTGAGTCTTCCTCGACCCCTATTTACATAACCAACGGTGTTCTTTGAACTCATCTTGGGGCATCGCGTAGTGGAAACTACATAATTTGGCCAAATGCGAGGTGGAGGCCCAGACTTGGAGCGGACGTTGTTCAGCCCCGTCGGATCTTCGTGCCCCGCCGTTTCTTCATGGCAGAGTTGACGGTGCTACGGTCGTACGCACAGCGGGGAAGGCCCGAAACGCTGCCTCCCTCGATTCTGTTCAACCACACCGAGACGTGTCTTACCGTCTATGACGCGTTTCCAAAGGCGATTTTCCATTTCTTGGTGCTTCCACGCATCAGACCTCCACTAGACGCAGAGGAACTCACCAATCTCCGCACGTTACTCAAATCCGACAAGAAGAGGGCAAAAGCCGTCTTGAAGGAATTGAGTAATGAGGCGGACAGTGTCAAGAAGATGATTCAAGAGGAAATGCTGAGTCGATACGGCTTTCAATGGGAGATCTGGATGGGGTTCCATCCTGTCCCTAGCATGCAGTAGGCATTTTCGCTACGACTTGTCTTGCCGTCGATGCCAACCCAAGTTTACAGACACTTGCACCTTCACATTATTTCCAGCGACCTGTGTTCAGAAAAGTTGAAGAATAAGAAGCACTATAACTCGTTCCACCCTGAGCTTGGATTCTTTCTTCACCTGAGTGATGTCTTGTCATGGTTTGAAGCGGATTCATCCTTCTTTGAGATGGTGCGCACTCCTCTAGGCTGTTCGTTGATTTTTCTCCATTTTTATTTCTTGCGGACATTCGCAGAAATCCGAACTCAAGGCAAGGGATTACGAGCCTTTCCTCAAAGACGACCTTGCCTGCTGGAAGTGCGGAAGGGCCATGAAAAACATGCCGACACTGAAAGCGCATCTGCAGACAGAGTGGCGCGACGAAGCACGCAAGGAGAAAGCCAGGATCGCGAGAAAACGCAAATTTGAGGAGTCGCAGCCTAACCAACCTGGTTCTTCTCAGGGGGATGGTGACAACGGAGAGGAACGCCCTGCAAAGAGATCCCCTGCATTATCGGCCGACGAGCCTGTCAAACCTTGAAGCACTCGACACTTGCTCGTCATGTACGTTCTATGGTGGTTACCAAGGATGGGATCATCGATTTTTGCTCTGATAGCACAATGATTAGGCTAATTTGTTTTCACCTTCGCCGTTTACCCTTCCTGCTTGACGTCATAATTAAAGAGGCCTAGCCTGGACTGCACCCCCGTGTGTCATATATCACAACAGCGTCATGAACCGATAACTGAGTTGTCGCTGATACCGCGAATGTCTAGAACGTCCGTGGGGTTTATCACGCCCCGGTACCTCCCCCTTGTGGAAATGAATCCAACTGGTCCCGTTGGATAAGCTCCAAGCTATCATAGAGCCTCCGCCATCTTGAGTCATCGGGCTGCCAAGCTGTACCTTACTAGTTCAGACGTGAGTTAGCCTATGTATGTATAGGTGTAACCAAAAACCGGGTTACTATTACATTGTCACCCTGTCCCCGGATCTTTCCTCGGCTGGATCTAGCAAACGCTGGGAGGCCTCGAGGAGTCTCTATCCTCAGACATAGCCTGGAACAAGGTCTGGGCAGTCGAGACTGGTCGGCGATCATGCCATCAGAGGCTGTAGCGTGGCATTCCTGGTCATATTCATGCTGAGTGAGTCACATTTACAAACGGAGCCATCAGAAAGATAGGCTATCTATGGGGGCTTCAACAGCAATCTCTATGCAATTGCTGTATGACATCTAATGCGGGGGATCAAGCTTCACTCTCTTCGGAAACGGCTTCTTCGACAACTGTTGCGGTTGCCCCTTTCATGGCCAAAGTTGCAGCGCGCGAACGCTCGCTGGCCTCACGAATGGCCCACGTGAACTCATATGTTTTACAGGCGTCTGCATGAAACGTCAACATCAATTGCATTTACATAACCGGAAACGCTTCCGTACCTTCATAGGTACTCAGAATTTGTGCCGCCTCGGGGTTTTCCTCGATATCCTCGATGATATCAATCCAGTTGGAAACCTGATAACATGGGTTAGTTCCGGATCTCTGAAAAAAAAAAAAAAAAAAAAAAAAAAAAAAAAAAAAAAAAAAAAAAAACTACGAACCTCCGAGAAGAATGGGTCATCATCGGGGAAAGTGAATGATTGTTCGTAATCATCCCCAGGTTTGCGCACATACAGGACCGGCTGTACGTAGGGGTTAACAAGCCTGGAACACTGCTTTTAGCAACACGTCATGCGGGGAGAAAAGGTGGAGCAGACTTCAGGGAGTAGCCGTCTGCATGGACTTCCAATTCGCAACTGTAATTGCGGCCCTGGAGGGTAACAGCATGCACCAGGCTTCCCACAGCCCCGGAGTCATATTTCCTAAGAAAGTAACGTGTTTAGGAAAGGTACCACCAAGCAGAGGAGAAATCAAACCAAGAGGCAGCGGTGACGCGCGGGATCCTGTTCTCAGGGGCAATCTTGTCTTCATCTACATTCATTTTGGAAAGATGGCCTGCCTCCTCGTCCCATTCGAGCGAGTGGGCGGTGACACTGGAGATGTCGACTTCGCCGCCAAAGTAACGGGAGAGGTCACAGAAATGGGTTCCCTGTTCAACGATAGGACCAGCGCTGAACCAGCCGCATCAATCCAGTCATCGCTATTGATGTAGGGCAAAGCTTACCTCTTCGACTTGTCCCACCAGTCAGGCTTGGCAATCGACTCATAGGCACAAGCATATCGGGCGATGGTGGCCATGACGATAAGATTATTTTCTTCAATGATCTGTTTCATCTTTTGAACGGCCTTGAGATACCTGAGCATGTATCTGCATATCGGGCCGATCAGTTAGGCTAAACCGGAGTGACATTGTGACCGGCTCACCCTACGGAACAGATCGAATTGCTATCCGAGATAAGTTTAGCGATCTTGAATGTCTCGTCGATCTCAACTTTGAGGCCAGTGGCAATAGGTTTCTCGATAAACATGGCGACACCGGGGAAATACTTCATGATCTGCATTTCGATATCGCGACCGGGTTGTTGCGTGCCACGGAACATGGGAGGGCTTCCGACGACAACGGCCCGGGGACGCTCCTTCTCGGTCATGTGCTTGACAAAATCTTCTAATGTCTTATAAACACGCGTATTCTGGTACGCGGAGACGACAAAGGAGTCGCATTTCTTCTTGAGGACGGCATTTGCACGCTCAGTAGCGGGATCGATAATGGCAACGACCTTGAGACGCAAACCGAGTTTACTGAGAGAAAGACGTGGAGGAGCATATCAGAGAAGATCATAGGGGACTGACTGTTCAAATCGGAAAGAGTGATTCCATGGGCCTTCGTCCGAACCTGGGGGGTGTGGATTCGGATGTGGTGCAGGGGAATTTAGGACTGCGCATACCAAACATGATGTTCCCAGCGCCAATGAAGACGACATTGAAGTTGTCGGTACCTCCGACATGGGTGGTCCTGTTTCAACGAATCAGCACACCATTCGTTGGCTCGCCGAGAAAGAGACCGACTTGTCCATCGGGACCAGCCTGGATGGATCGATGGAGGGTCTCCTGGACGAGAAACCAGACGAGTAGCCTGATCCGCGCCTGTCTCTCCCTTTCTGGAGCTCGGATCCTCTCCGCACTGGCGGGGGTTTGGTGGGGGTCATCCCCAGAGTCGCTGAGAACCTGCGTGTGTTCGACATGGGGGTGTACTACGGGAGAGAGATGGGACGGTGCTAACGCCGACATTCGTCTGCTTTTATCTGGCGGGGGTCAAGTGACCCTGTTGTTCCGACCGGACAACCGTGTCCGCCAGGTTTGCATCCGTCTCCGTCCAACCATACCAAGTAAATGCAAATGTACAAGGTTCATCGATCTCAGGTGACAGTGGTAAGACAGGAATTAGAAATGTGACAAGCAGTCGTATCCAAGAAATAAAATACTTGGGTATCAGATCTACGAAAGCGTCCACAGACGTGTTTGAGGGCCCACTGAAAGACTGGAAAAAACACATTGGAGGGGTATCAAGTGTGCGCAAGAGTGGTCTATCATGAATGCTGGGCGGGCTAGTTTGGTTGCTGCTGCTGCTGCTTTTGCATCCTGTCTAATTCCCGACGCCTCCGTTCTGCGGCCTCCAGCCGCTCGGACATTGCTCTCAGTTCCTCTTTCAACTTCTCGTGCTCCTGTGTTAGCTTAAGAACATTACTTGCCCGCTTCTGCACTCTCTCGACGCTGCGAGGTACCGTGACCGCTTGTCCCCTAAGAAGCGACTGATCCGACTTGATCACACTTACTGCGAGGGAGGGTCGCTTGGAGGGCCCATGATAGATTCGACAGAGAATCCTAGGTCCAGGTCCAGCTTTGCCTTGGGGATCTCTGGCAGTGGCGACGGAGATGGAGAACGAGATGGGTTGTTTGAGGATGGAGACAGGCGGTTGGCATGAATCCTGTAACGCGTTTCGGGTGAGTTCTTCTTTGCATGGCATGAGGTGAGATCGCACATTGGGCTGGCCAGCTGAGGGGGCGCGTTCATGGTGACGAGGCAGGAGGATGGTTGTGGTATGGAAACAAGAGAGAGGAATGAGTTTTCCACGTTCTTTAAATGGCAGCAGCGATCGGTTAATTACTGTGTCATTGGGTCGTTTTAGCTTCCCTCCTTTCATTCCTCACCACTGCCCTCGAGCTGCTCCTGTCTCACCATGGGCACCGACACCGGGGGACTCGACCTGCTCGCCTCCCATCACTCCTACCACTACCCCCGCAACGATGCCAACGACCGCACCGACGACGCTGACGCTCATGACCTCGACATCCACTTCTCTAGCTTCATGGGCTCCACCATTCCTGTATCCAGTACTTGTCAGACGAACCTGTATTATAGCTCCTTCTCAGACAGTCCCTGCAATGCTTTCCAAGACAATCTCACATCCTTCGGCTCATATCCTTACTCGCTGCCGGATGCTCACCTCCAGGACGGCCATCTAGACCCCAACTACGTCCTCGTATCCGAAATCCAAAACCCGTCAAACCCCACTTTTATCCACGACAGTCCTCAATTAGTCCCAAAGCCATTCCACTCCACGCATGATCTCCCCTCTACCGGACCTTCCCCAGAGCATGACTCCCCGTATCAGTCGTCCCCCTCGTCTTCTTCCTCCATCAGCTACATCTCCGCCATGCAAGACCTCTCAAGTACCTCCAACAATCTCGCAACACGATTCCCGTCACCGCAAAAGCCATCTGGACATGCCCATACCATGCTCCCTCCAATTGTACAATCCAATCCTGCAGACCTGGCCAGGAACGAAACCGATGTGAGCCCCTTTCTCTATACCATATATACTCTCGAGCTGATTCCGCCGCAGAGCCGTGCAGCCAACAGGCGCATAAACGCCGGAATGTCCTCTCAGGTGGACCCTTATGCTGCTGCATATTTGCAGGAGCAGCTTGGCGAAGCGAAGTGGAACACGTTTTCTGCTCGCCTCTTTGAGCGGCGTCTTGGACCCATCAAGTCCAAGATGCGGGTCAGGGGTAAAGGTCCAAACGACGATACAAGTTCAGCGCCTGGTGCCACGGCAATCGACTTTCTCGTAAAGGTCGAGGTCGTCAAAGAGGTCCTGCGAACTTATGTCCCGTACGTGTTCTACTGCCATTCCCACCCTTGGCGTCATTATGTTTCCGAAGTTCGGGTCTTACTTACCATATTATCATACAGGCACCCGTACAATCCCCTCAAGTCGCTGACCCATCTATTCTCCAACTGTCCGGCGGGCTTTGTCACCCTCACGCGTTCTACTATCCTCGTCCTGTCCGGCTGGTCCAATACTCAGTTCTCCTATTGGGCTCGTCGTTCCGAAGGCATATCTGTTCTTGCAGCCCATGATGACCGCCTCCACGCAGTTGCTGTGGCTCTAGACAGGCGCCTTAAAGAAGGCGGTGTGCTTATCGATGCAGTAGAAGACGGCGAAACTTACGGAAAATACAGCGAAGGCAGTCCCACTGTCACTGGCAAAGGTCTTGATATCATCATTGAACAAGTCAAGAAGCGTACTGGACTCAGTCCGTTCCTTCGTGGTAAACATTCCAGTCTAGATCCATTCGGTTCCACGAATAGCGATAAAGACACCGGGCCTGGTTCCCCTCAAAATGCTTCTTCTGCACCGGTTTACATGCCCACTTTCCAAGCAATGGAGTACACTCATTCCCCAGCAATCGCCCTTTCGGACTCGACGTCCACTCGACGATCGAAGAAAAAGAGGCGGATAAGTTTAGCGGACTCTGTCTCGTCATATGCCAGTTCAAGCGCGTTGGCCTCGGAGAAATCCGACTTTGGCGAAGGAACAATTAACCGGTATAGCCTGGTTTTCTCCGAGAATCGTCTGACACCAGATCAGGAGAGCGTGTCGTCCTCAGACATGCAACCTGTTTCACCGCCTTCCATCACTCTACCACAGCTTCTTGGCCGTTCGCGCGGTATTGGTATAGTAGGTGACAGGGGACTAAGCCCTTATGAACTGTCCTCACACAGCTCCATGATGGCGCATAGCGCTGAGGAAGAGCGCCCTGAATATTTCCCTGTCTCCAACTCACGGTCAGACTTTGAAATCTCCGACACGGAGAGTGGTCCTAGGAGACGGCATTGTGGGATTCCACCCAGAAATGTCGAAAAGCGACGGAAGTTAAGCATCTGACCACTTCTCTTGCTCCCGCCCTTACCCAGGTACCAAAAAAGGCTTTCCCGATGAGGTCTTGTGTGCTATGCTCTCCTTGGCACTTACCTGTATACGAAGCTCGTTCCGCTGTCATGCTATGGATAATTTCCGTTCTCTCATCTCATGTTTGTTTTATGCTTGCGTTCCATCGCTTCTCCCTTCATGTGTTGCTACACTGTTAATTTGTACTAGTACGAACTGCATTCCTGGCCTCCATTCTCAGTACATTACTCTGCATTCCAGCTCCCCGAAGATCTGCGTTGCTCGTAATCGTTGTGTAGTTTTAGGACACAGTCATGTATGAATGAAAATGTTTCCCGAGTTCGATTTGATCAGGGGCGGTACTACTTTCGCGAGAGATCGTGCAAGGCCCTGTCCGCGCGCTGCTCGGGATGACGGCAGAACACATGTTCTCCTTGAACATTGGCCACCTTATAGTCGCGTTCACTGCCCTGTTTTTTCTCGTCGCGAGTTATGCAGTGCTCCTGAGTGCATTCCTTCCATCGACAGGGATCTACGTGTGTCGCTTTTTTCGCCAGCGGCATTACATGTTTTCTGACGTATAGATCGCACCAGTTGCTCGATATCCTTGCACAGGATACCCACTACAAATACTTTGTTCTCTTGCTCATACCCACCAGTTCGTATTTTGTCATCGCTAATTGGGTGGGCTGGCAGTATTACCAGAACTCGTGACAACACTGCACATGTACGTTTTCTTTACCCCCCTTAGCCACAATCTATTGAATTTTGTGGCAGTCTTGGGGACATATCGAGCTCGGGATCAAGCTCACACCTGCCATGCAGCTGATCGTAAGTGATACTAGGAGGCACTCCAACTCAGCATTCATATACAGTCGACTGCGTTATAGCTGGTCGTGTGGACCGGCAAGCTGTGGATCAGTCAACAGAGGATGGTCATAAATCCTATCCATACGGGCATACGATACACAACGAGGGTGTAGCATAGGAAGTTCAGGGTACTCCGAATAAATACGACGGCAAGCCAACGCACATACATACATAAATGAGGTCCCTGCCAACTGACAGTGTCCCATGGAGCACAACATCATGACACGACGCCTTCATGGTGGCTCAGGTGATCTGGATTTCTCAGTGGGTGGCCGGGACCTCATTCGGACTTGTCGCAGCTCATGCCACAATCGACTCCGTTCTG
Source organism: Scleroderma bovista (assembly GCA_037178675.1). Taxonomy (NCBI): domain Eukaryota; kingdom Fungi; phylum Basidiomycota; class Agaricomycetes; order Boletales; family Sclerodermataceae; genus Scleroderma; species Scleroderma bovista. The sequence goes on from JAYMGJ010000475.1 coordinate 88,071, forward strand.
GCTCACCCTGACGAACGGGGCTTGGACTAGATGCTCTTACATATGAGGATTTCGACCGCGTGGGGCTGGGGTTACGTCCCCCACCGAATTTTGGCCTCGGCGACTGTGATGGCTCGTCGGTAGCTAGTGTCGAACGCCTGGACCTAGCAGGACTGGAATCTCGTACTCCCCGACTAGACAACTTTGGACGGGCACGAGGTACAGGCTCGGCAGATACACGAGTCGATAGGAGACTTGCAATGCCAGCTCTGGGAGTACGGGCAGTTGAGCGTATTGCAGGGCGGCTTGGACCCGCATCTGATTCTTCTGTTTCAGGTTCTGCACGCACGGCTCGGCGGGGGAAAGCATTACGACTTCCAACCGGCACAAGCGGACCAGGAGATTTCGAAGTAGCCGCAGGCTGTCCTGGAACGGCTGGGGGCAAGCGAAGGTATCTGGCCCGACTGCACGGGAATCATCAATAAATCATTGGGACCTGCACACTTCAAAACGTACGCGATTTCTTTTAGATGCCTTTTTACTTTATGTGCTTGGTGCCATTTTTCAAATGCTCGTGCTGAGAAAAATTAAGAACATAATCCATTAATTGGAAATGTCACTTACACAGGACTGCCCTAGCATGCACTTCACGCGCCTTCTTTGCTTGCAAAGCTTGCGGCATGGCCGCTCGCCATTTCCCCCAAATTTTGTGTTTCAATCGAAAGGTGCGGAAGCGGATAGCTGGAAGGGACTTTTAAGTAGCTGTGAGTAAAGAACAAGACCGAAAGGAATATAATGCAATGCACACCTTTGTATTCGCTAGCCATATTCCGAAAGCGCGGAAAAGAAGATTCCTTTGACACTGTACTGCTACCTGACTTGCCTAGCACAACGTCAACCAGTTGGAACTGCGGATAGCATACAAACCCACAATAGGTCTCAACTTTTCGCGGATATACTTCTCCCGCCACTTATCCCAGGCAACCTGTACGGCTGCCCGATCGAATCGAAGCTCCTTATCGCGCAATAAAACCCGCCTTTGATGGCGGGAACGAGTAGCCGCAAGCCAACGGTGGAAAATACGACGCATAGTTTCTAAAAAATTGCTGAATAAGTGGTCGCGCGACAAGAGAAATGTCGCACCAGCCCGCTTGATATCAAGATGACTCTCCATCAGACTAAGATCTTCGACATGCCTTAAACAGACATTCTTCCATTTGTTGAAAGCGAGCCTGGGTCATCAATAAGTAGCAGTCAACCGACGCAGGTGTCCTACGCACGTCATCAAAGCATGTGAACGCTTTTGACCCACTTCTAGCTCCCTCAATTTTATTTCAATGACACGATTTGTCCACCGATTCAATGCATTCCCCATCAGTCGCTGAGTACGAGGTAAGATGGACGTCAGGTGATTCCAGGGAAAGATACCCACCGTAGTGACTCGCTCAATAATTTGTTGCTCAGCCATCCGAAGTGATTGTCTTCGAATTGCCTTTCGTTTCCAAACTAATGAAAGAGTATGAGTAATCAAATATGTACAACAGTGAAAATTCATACCCGTCATATAAACCTGGAGTTTCTGGATTTCGAGGATCCTAAGTTTTTCCAATCGCTTCTTCATCTCCAGCTTACATCTCCATGATCTGAGCATTCGCCTCTGGACAAAGAATTTCTCCACCATCCTGGCGTGTTTCAACAGCTTGAGCTTTGTGCGCAATTGTATCCGCCACATGACAAGGGTATTATACTGTACACGCGCCTGATGATGCTGGATAGCAAATGCATAGCGATTTTGATGGATGGTGTACATTTGATGCCATTGTCGAAGAGCAGATGCTACAACATACGAATTAGATCGCATAGAAAATGCCATAGCATAATCTGAAGGCCACGTGAGTAAAGGTCACGAGAGGAAGCACATTCCAGACCAACCTTGAAGATGTCGCAATTCACGTATCCGCTCTTGCCAAGTTGACCAAACATTCTTAAGAAGACGCAGGTCTCTTACCC